>OX439137.1:12159197-12391697 GCA_949318235.1 Ecdyonurus torrentis
CAATAAGAACTTTGAAACAATTCCATCGACCAACTCTAAAATATTTAGGCACCTTTGATATTATGTTGATGTCGATTATACAATAGTAATGGACCACTTGCAATGAACGAACTTTTTAAAATAATTTGAAATATTCTAAATGCATTTCATACGGAAAAATTGTTTTCACTTACTTTTGCAACAATTAAAAACATTTCATTGCAAGTGGTCCATTGTTTCATCTACATATCAGAAAGAAGATTATATAGCTGCGTTCGTGATAACTTAACATAAAATTAACTTAAATGATTGTCTTTAGAAAAATGTTAAAGCCGTAGACCACATAAAACAACATGTGCTTTTTAATGAATAAACACGAAATGGTATTTTCAAAACTGATGACAATTTTTACCATAATGTTAATGTAGCCCCACGAGAGAACGTGAAATACTGTAAAGTATGCAATATGCGTGACTATTCATGTTTATGACGTCAGAAACATGTAAAAATTAGTATGAAAATGTTGTGCGGGTTGCATAAATTGAATTTTCTGATTACTGCTATGGGGCTACTGTTGGAGTTTTGAGACAAACTAATGTTATATTTATGTAAATCCCAACAAGCGTTTTGAGATACAAATGCTTATGTTTTTCTCTGGTCTATTCCTTTAACTACAAAATAAATGCAAATCTCACGTAAGTGTGACAAAAGTTTCAAAACGGAGCGTACTTGCATTGTTTTTTTTTTTGTTTTTTTTTTTATTGTGAAAAGTATTGGTTTGTGCAGGTTGCTTTTACACCCTGTTCGAAAACTTTTGTCCAGAGCTGTACGTACAAAAAGTACAATTAAAAAAGTTTCTAATAAGTACTGGTTTGTGAGTGACACTCTTGTATCAAGTATACTCGCTTATAAATTGAAGTCTACTTACCCTACAAAACTGTATTTGCTTGGTAGTAATAATAATAAAAATGTAGATATTAAATCAAGTAAATCAATAATTTATATAGTATATACAATATATTAAAATAAATATTATTATAGTCAACAAATCAAAATAGATTTATAACATTTTTATGAATCTCGATTACTTTATTTGAACGTGCGTGATATGAAATGTGATTGAACATAATATGAAAAAAAAAAAAAAAAAAAAAAAAAAAAGTTTGATTCTGTAAGAAAAATATTGGCTTGTCTTTTGATATGACGAAGGAAGAAAAAAAAAAAGAAGGTAGAGTAGTTTTGTACACATGCTGAAAAACATACCATGTTAGGAGAGAGAGAGAGAAGGAGAAAGAGAGTATGGTAAAACGTGACAAAACTATCAATCAATTCAATATCGATTATGTCATGAGTCTTAAGTTATATGGTGGTTTTTTGTATGTATATAGTGTGTATGTGTGTGTGTGAATATATATCGATTAGAATAGAATGTAGCTATAACTTTTGCTATATATATCTCTTATTATTATTATTATTATTATTATTATTATTATTATTATAACTATATGGTACGTATTATCATTTTATCATACGTTGTCTCTGTAAAACGTGTATAATGTTAGATTTTTTTTTTATATCTTCCCGTGTAAATTCACACTTTAATGAAGACAATAGTGATGTTCGTAAACCCTGTTTTCTTTCAACAAATAACGCGCATTCCATTTGAATAACCAAAGTTGATCGTCATTTTAGAAGCAGAGAACAGGGTTTACGAACAGTATTAATTAAAAACTACGTATATTTAATGATGAGAATAATATATTGTAGTGTGTTACTATTAAAAGTGTTAACTCAAAAGAGTGTATGTATGAGATTTAATGAAAATAAATTGCTTTTGGCGTATACAATTATAAATGTCATTTCTATTTATCAATTTAAAGCTTGATATACATTGTAACCTTTCTTTCTTTCTTTCTTTTTCTTTTTCTTTTTTTTTTTTTTTTTCTTCCACTCCAATTTTTTTTTATATTTAGGTAATGCATTAAAATAGTGTAAGACATTGTATATAAAAAGAAGAAAATCATTATATACCTCTTTGTGTAAATGATTTGTGAAGATTTTTTCAAGAGAGAGAGAGAGAGAGAGAGAGAGAAAGAAGAGGCAAGACTTTACTATCCAGAGTAAACAAACTTTCAAAAATTCTCATTTCCACTCACCTATTATTCATTATATCATTTAAATTCTATCAAAAGTAGTTATAAATATCTTGAGGGGGTTCCTTTTCTTTTCTCTATATTTTTTACACCTTCGTCCATCTCTCTCACTCGTCTGTCTTCTCTATATTCCATGGGATGTTGATTTACATATTTCATAAGTTACGGTCATGTAAAACATCATCCCTGCTCTCTCTCTCTCTCTCTCTCTCTCTCTCTCTCTCTCTCTCTCTCTCTCTCTCTCTCTCTCTCTCACTCTCTCTCTCTCTCTTCAAAATGAAGCTTTTATTATGAGCTAGATGTAAAATTTGCAAGTCATCATTAATTTCAGTTAGCCCTCTCTCTCTCTCTCTCTCTCTCTCTCTCTCTCTCTGTCTCTCACTCACTCTCTAGCTTTCGCCATCTTGTTTAAAGCTGTCACATCTTGAGAGTATAAAGGATACAAAGTGTTACATGCTTGTCTGTCTGTCACTCAATTTTATGCACGAAGAGCGAGAGTGAGAGAGAAAGAGAGAGTTATGATTTTGAATGTTGTCAAAATTTGTTTTCTTGAAATCATCCCTCCCTCCCCCTCCCCTCCTCCCCCACAAATACAAATAGTACTATAGTATATTATTTTGAAATACATCATACATGTAACGTATAAATATTAAAGGAATAGACCAGAGAAAAACATAACCATTTATATCACAAAACACTTGATGGGACTTATATAAATAACATATAAATAGTTTATCTCAAAACCCAACTGTAGCTACGTAGCAGTGATCAGAAATTTCGATTTATGCAACCCGCACAACATTTTTATACTAATTTTTGCATGTTTCTGACGTCATAAACATGAATTATCACTCAAATTGCATACTTAACAGTATTTTCATGTTCTCTCGTGGGGCTACATTAATATTCTGCATGGTAAAAATTGACAACAGTTTTGAAGATCCCATTTCGTGTTTATTCATTAAAAAGCACATGTTTTTTATGTGGTCTATGGCTTTAATTTCATGGCATGTTTGGACTTAGAGCTTTTCAATGAAATAAACTCGTCATTTAAAATAAATATTCACCTTTCTTTACGTGATATATTATATACATTTATGAGTTGCGCTTACTAATATCAAATTTTCTATAAATCTTTGCATGTGTCCCTACATATATCTGTAATTTATATATCATACTCTCCTATGATTAAGTATTAAATCAATAAAGTATCAGAATAAGTTAAATAAATGGAACAAAAATGTATTTAAAAGTTGTATATATTTACATATATTTGTTTAAAAAAAACAAACTAAAATAGCATTTTTTTTAAGAAATAAAAGCTTTTATTTTAGTGAAAAACTGATAACAATGAAAATAATATATATATCTGAATAAATAATTCTATTTCATTTCAGTTTCTCTTAAATAATTTTTATTTCCATTGGTCGTTTCTACTCATTTATCAAAGCGTGCACTTCTACGCCATATGTGAACTGAAAATAACATTTACAAACAAAGGAATAATGCCATTTCTTGCGAATTAAAAAGACAAAAATTATTTAAGGGTTGAATATTTTTGGATTGTAACTCAAAATTTAAAAACAAAACTCTTCAACTTCATGATGCCATTTGAAAGTTAATAGTAACAGCTACCTATGATAAAATTTTCAGTACCCTTGACCATCAGATAAGAGAGAAAATAATTGCTGAAATTAACATGGGCTCTAATGGTACTAAAACTTCAAAAAATCATCTTTTAAAATCTAGAATGGTGACCCCCCCAAATTTTTTACATTTTTGAAGATACCATATCTTAATGTATCACTGTGCAAATTTTCAGATTTTTCTTTCTTTACAATTTTTAGTCAAATCCAGCAGTACCTGATTTCCGGCCTTAACATCAAATGAGTTATGTAATAATAAAAAAATCACAGCAAATTTTAAATTAGTAAATCAAGGAATTAATTAAAGCCATAGACCACATAAAATAACATGTGCTTTTTAAAGAATAAACACGAAATGGGATCTTCAAAACTATGATGA
The DNA here is from genome assembly GCA_949318235.1 of Ecdyonurus torrentis. NCBI lineage: Eukaryota > Metazoa > Arthropoda > Insecta > Ephemeroptera > Heptageniidae > Ecdyonurus > Ecdyonurus torrentis. Next base: position 12,163,355 of record OX439137.1, read on the forward strand.
CAATTTTTACCAGAATGTTAATGTATCCCCACGAGAGAGCGTGAAAAAACTGTAAAGTATGCAATTTGCGTGAAAATTCATGTTTATGACGTCAGAAACATGCAAAAATTAGAATGAAAATGTTGTGTGGGTGGCATAAATTGAATTTTCTGATCACTGCTACGGGGCTACTGTTTGGTTTTGAGACAAACTAAAGTTATTTATGTAAATCCCATCAAGTGTTTTGAGATATAAATGCTTATGTTTTTCTCTGGTCTATTCCTTTAAATAGACCAACTTGATAGAGAAATAAAAATATCCTGAAATATTATACACACATTAAAATTTTCAATTATTTATTTAAATACTTCATAGATAAAATAATATCACTACAATGCAGGTATATACTAATTTTATTATTATTAATATTATTATATAACAAATATTATACAGTACAAAATATTATTATTATTATTATGTATATTATTATATTTTATCGTTGAACCATCATATCCTTTGTTTTTAATGCTTATCTACCATATTACACTATATTATACCCGTAAGCTTTTATAGAACATAATTTAATGAAAATATAATAAAAATGTTTTTTTTTTCTCTTCTTTTATATATTTATTACATATAATCATTATTTTATACGTTCTATGTTTACAAAACAAAATTATTTCAATTTTTTTGTATCCTGAAATTTATAGTTTCATTAAATTTTCAATTATAATTAAATAACACTTTTTATTATTTTTAAATTAAGAATTGATAAAAAAACTTATTATTTTGTATCAATTTTATTATTATGGTTATATTTTTTTTAATAAGTGGAAATTGGTTAAAATTAGGAAATAATAATAATTACAATATGTAAATTAAACTTTTTTATTAATTCATCTGAATTCATTATAAATTTAATTATCTTTTTTAGAAGTTTTGTAATGTAATTATTGATATAAGTTTCCTGTAGTATGTTTTTTTTTTAAATGTGGAAATAAACTAATATTTCCTATTTATATTTGTGATGATGTGCAATTACTATATATTATAACTTTTTATTTCAAATTTTTATATTTATTATGCATATTTTTTAAATATATAATATAAGCATACATTTTTAAATGCTAATGTAATTTTTTTTAAAACTAATAATTTTATTTATTTTTGTTTCAGGTAAGAACAACTTCTAATTGATTAATTACTTTACGTAATTAGAATTTTTCTGAGGGGATGAATGACGATTAATTGGTAAGCTTATTAACATTTTAAATCCAAGCATCTTACTGGTGGTGGTCGTATGTATAACTGATCAGAAACGCTCGGGAAAATGTCACAAGGATTTTTTTTGTAAAGAAAACTGACGTAGTTACAACGTCGAAATTGAAATTACACAGTAAATGAACAGATTCAAACAAGTTTAAAACTATTTTTTTAAAAGAAAGAAAGTAAAATAAAAATGCATATCAAATAAGTGTAAATTATTGATCTTTATTTTACAGGATAACAAAACTTTTTTTTTTTTTTTTTTTTTTTTTTTTTTTTTTTTTTTTTTTTTGACAAAATAATAATAATAAAAAAATTTTGCGTCGTAATTTCTGTTAGAGAAATGTTCTATTAAACTACACAACACAACTTTAAATCCATTTTTTTGGTTATATAACAGCGTATTTACAATATTATAAACACCATTTTTTACGTATAATAAACATTGTGTGTTTTATATCACAGAACTAATATAATATTCCAAAATCCCCTTTAAAAAAATCAACATTTTTTTTTATCATGGCTAAAATCCATTATGCTGTTTAATGTCTCTGTCTTTTTATTATTTATTTTTTTTTCACGTTTGATATGTGTTATAAAGCTGATATTATATATAAGGCAAGTTTTTCTATATTAAATGATGAATGACATATTTTTGACAGCAATCAGTCAAAGTAATCGATCATATTCAAAATATTGTCATATATTTACAAAGTGTCACTTTTTATATTGTACATATTATGTAAGGTATATGATGTTTGATTTAAAATTCAGAGATGACAATGTACGTATAAGCAATGAATAAATATTGAAGTTATAACTTATAAATTTATTTTACATTCAAGTTTCTATCTACTCTGTCTCTGTCTCTCTGTTTGTCTCTCTGTCTCTCTATATCATAAAAGCTTAGTAATACATTATTAAGGTATCTTAAATTTAATAAACGTTATACAATATGTTAATTTTACGCAATTTTTTAAGTAGATTAATTCATTACTATAACAAGTAAGAATAAAAATTGAACGTTAGACTTGAAAAAAAAAATAGTTAAAATTATATTTACTTCAAATGTGTTTTGTAATGCAATAACAATTTATTTTTAAAAAACTGCTAATACATAATTACATACAGTATTCATAGACAATAATTATTAATGTAATTTTCTTTCTTTGTGTACCAATACCGTAAAGCCATTGACCACATGAAATGACATGTGTTTTTTAATGATCAAACACAAAATTAAATTTAAAAAACTGATGCCAAAACAGAATGTAATTATGGCCTTACAAGAGAGCGTAAAAATACTGCACTACTATTCCTGTTTCTGACGTCAGAAACAGGCAAAAATTAATATAAAAATGTTGTGCGGGCTGCATAATTTTCTTATCACTGCTACGGTGCTACAGTTATGTTATTTATGGAAATTCCATTAATTATTTAGTGATGCAAATTCTAATATTTCTTCTGGTATATTCTTTTGAGCTATCTAAATTACAATAAAACGTTAAAATTGCAAAAAAAAAAAAAAAAAAAAAAAAACATTTTGTTTGTAATAATAAGGTAAAACTTGTTCTCTCTGTACTGTACGTACTGTATTTTTATATAATCAAAAATACTGATGATTCAGAGCAGTTATATGAAATTAACCTTAATGAAAGTGGGTGTTTTCTGCTGTTGTCACCTTGCCCTCAAGTTGCTGAATCAATGCTGTACCTTAATTTATATATATAAAAAAAAAAAAAAATGCTTGAGTTGTAATTTTAAATTAAATTGTATCGATTTGTTAGTAGTGATGTTTGTAACCCCTTTTTTCTTGAACCAAACACAGCACATTCCATTTGAACAGTTGATCGTCATTTTAGTAGCAAAAAAAAAAAAAAAAAAAAAAAAAAAAGTTTTACGAAGAGCATTAGTGTTAAGCATGAAAATATATATATGTATATTTTTTTTTAAAGTTGAAAAGTATGAAAATTCCAATGTGAAAAGAACTATATCAGCAAATTTAAAACTAAATGGCATTGTTGCAAAAAAAAAAAAAAAAATTAATAAAAATGGTAATCCTACAATAAAGTAATTAATAATTTAATAATAATAAATTAATAATAATGACGATCTTTTTCTGTTCAGGTATGTCTGGTTTAATAGGAATTAAAAACTGCAACCTTTCTGAAATTTTTGTTCTTTAAAAAGATAAACCAAAATGTATTGTTTTATTTATTAACACATTATTTTTATATATCTTCAACATATAGACCGGTTGCACTCTTATTTAAGAGCCGCCATTTTGTTGGTCAGGAATACATAGGCCAGCATAGAAAAAATGTCATTTTTATTTTTTTTAATAGCAAAAAATTCTTCAAACCTCAATCAAAGCCTTTTTTCTAGCTCCTAATAAGCTCGAAGAATATGAGAAAAATTCGTTCAGTTGAAATAAGCTCTTTTTATGTGAAAATTTTGAAGAAATGATATTTCTTCTGGACAATGCATTAGGAACCACAAACATGGCAACAAAGCGCAAGGATGTGCAAGGAGTCTATAAAGATGATCAAAATTGACTTTAAAAATTATAGAGCTAATTTTTTTTATATTAATATTCAGTTAATATGAGTATATAAAAAATCCAATATTCATAAAGTCAATATAAATAAATAAAAAAAAAGTTACGCGTGCTCTTTCAATGTAAACATAGCCATAAATTTTATTCTATCGATGAAAATGATAAAAAGGAAGAAAAAAAAAAGACAAGAAAATGCTATAAAAAACGTGACATTATTAAAGAAGGATTTACTTACTCTGTCGAGTCAGTTAGGGATGGATAAAAAGTCTCATGATGAAATCTATCGTTCAGATATAGACTTTTTTTTTTTGTTGGAGAAAATAAGTCATAAATCACTTCCAATATAGTTATGAGATGATTTTTTTTCCTACTGTTTTTATATATAAAAAAAAATTTGATTGTCATGATTTTTACCTTTTGTACGTTCATTTCTTTATGAAATAAAATTATTAGATTATTTGTAAAAATGTTTAATCTTTTATGAAAATTGGTCCTCCAATATAGAAACCTTTTTTATAGATTTAATATTACAGTAAATATAAATTGGATAAATATTAATTTTTATTTTTATTATGAAGCTTCAAAGCACACTCAAGTGATTTTCTGATATACTTACTGTTGTAGAGGTTATTGTTAGCATTTTTTTTTTTAAAGACAAATCTCAACAAATTTTGCCAATCATTGTTAACAATTGCCTTCGAAGATAATTTTTTAGTGTTTGAAGCAGGTTAGAAGATTTTATGTGTTTATTTGAAAATAGCTTTTTTTAAAAAAAAAAAAGAATTATTTAACAATTTTAAGCTGTTTTTATTTAAAGTTCGTAAAAGTTTACAAGTATCTAGTATTTTACTATATAATTATCTAATTACCTTAATTTTTAAGGAAACGAAAAAAAAAGTGCATCATCTTTTGAAAACAAAACAACCATAGGATAACAATTGAACGCCAAATTTATTTTTAATAATTTTTGTTCTATTCTAATTCTATTTTTTTAATTTATTTTTATTTTATTTTTATATATAAATTTATAGGACCTAAATTTATTTGAATAACTTTCATCCATTATAATTTAAATTTAAAAATATCTATAGTTTCGAAATGTCCTTTTTATCATAACCTTTTACTGACTTTTCCTCTCATTGGAACGTTTTAATTTTTTATATTATTTATTTTTGAAATAAAAATATTAATTCAAAACTAAAATATTCATGACTAAAAATATTTGGTACCAATTGAAAGTTTCTTATTTGTAAGCATACTCATATAAAACGCTAAAAACCAATTTTTTGCGGTAATTTTTTTTTAGAAAAAAAATCTTATTATTTTATATATAAAAACATAAAAAGTCACTCGTTTTTTTATATAAAGGTCACACAGAAAATATATAATGTATATAAAATAAAAATTTCCAATATGAAATTCGATAACCTTTTATACAGAGTAGAGCAAATTTGCTTATTTCTTTAATGAGTCAATTAACTTTTTACTCTCTCTCTCTCTCTCTCTCTCTCTCTCTCTCTCTCTCTATCGTCACCCAAATGACGCAAATACGCACTCTATAACTATTTTAAGATACAAAATTATAAAGCAACTTCATCATCGACGACACTACAACATGATGACGAGCACCTATGTATTTTAGTCATTTGTTCACGGTACAGTAAGTTAATAAGCTTCATTTATTTTACAAATAACATATACGTATATACCTTTGATGTATAATAAAACATCAAATATTAGATTATCAAAGTAATATAAATAATCATGTGTAAAATTTTCTTCTTTAAATACCAAGTAAAGAATTTTTATGTTTCAATATATATATATATATATATTTTGTATATTATAAAATTTGCTCATATATAAAGTTAATATTATTCATTACGTTTCATTAGATAAAATGTATGTTTTGTATATATTTAGTTATTTATTTTATATAAAAGGTATACATGTTATTTGTTATTTTAACTGACTAGCTCTATACAGGTATGGCATAGGAGGTGAAACAGACATCATGTGAATTGATTTGTTCGGAAATATTATGTATATATATTTATAACTGGTTTATTTTTATTGTAATACCAATATTCATAACTTTAAAATAAAAATAAGGTAGCTATCTATTCGACTGGAAAAGTAACTGAAATCCCTGTAATAGTGTGATTTTTTTTTTTTATAAGTTTGAATTTTTCAGGGTTGATAGAGACCATTGTGTATTTTCCCAAAAGTTCTCAAAAATTGCCCGTGTGTTTTCTCAGAAAACGGAAAAATATGCAAATCGTAAATCTTAAAATCTTTAACGTATCTTAAAAATTTAAACAGATTCTTAATTCTCACATTAAACTAAATTAGAAACATTTTTTTTAATGTGTGTCAAAAATGATAGTGGAAGGAATATTTCAAATTCGTCACCTTCCCAGTAAAATTTTCGAACTTTTTATTATTTTTTTTTTTTAAGCCACGCTTTAACATGGCAGTTTTTTATTATAAGCTTCATAGCATAGAGAAATATAACTGTATGTATCTGCATAGAAATATGACATTTTTTAAAGCCAATATGTTAATTTGCTTTTTTATATATTTCAATTTGCTTAATGATGAAAAATTGTTTCTTTCAAATGCATATTTGCACATATTATGATAGATCACGAATCATGATTAACGATAAAATGCAATTTTTAAACCATTTAATAATTTTTTTATCATATAAAAAAGAGAGAGAGAGAGAGAGAGAGAGAGAGAGAGAGAGAGAGAGAGAGAGAGAGAGAGAGAGAGATCATCGTGCTTAATAAAATATTTAAAAAATTTATAATATTCCAAGTCATGTAAAAAAAGGCAAATTTATTAAACACACACGAATACAGATAAACTAAGATAATAGCAATAAAAATAAAACCATTAGAGCGTCTAATTAAAAAGTAAATAAAAAAAATTAACACTCATTTTATTCATCGACATTTATTTTAAATTTATTAAAAAAAAAAAAAAAAATTGTGATATATTTTTTTCCTCATCATATTTAATTTAAATGCTAAAAGTTCATGAGTTAGAATTTAATGCATGAATAAATTAAATACATATAAATTTTAGTCCTATAATTAAATGAATATTGATGTTATATTCCTTTTTTTTTTTTTAAACTCTATACAAAAATTGTAATTTAAATTATTCATTAGTTTTTCATATAATAAAGTAACATCTGTTAAATTTTTTTATATGAATTTTTAAATACACAGAAAGATAGAAGGTATAATATTTATACTACATGTGTGTAAAATGAAATATTATTATAGTACCTTAAAGGCATAGAAAATATAAAACAACATGATCTTTTTAATCATTGAACACAAAATGGGATCTATAAAACTGATGACAATTTTTACCAGAATGTAAATGTCCCCACAAGAGAGCGGGAAAAAACTGTAAAGTATGCAATTTGCGTGAAAATTTCTGTTTATGACGTCAGAAACATGCAAAAACTAGTATGAAAATGTTGTGCTGCGGGTTGCATAAATTGAAATTTTCTGATCACTGCTACGGCAGTTTGGTTTTGAGATCAATTAATGTTATTTACGTAAGTCGCATCAATTGTTTTGTGATATAAATGTTTATGTTTTCATGTTGTCTATGTCTTTAATGTTACTTTCGTATATATGGAGACTATATTATTGCGGATAGAACTGAGAAATTTAAATGGTGCACTTTCACGTGTTTAGAGCTTATAAAAATTATAATCAAATATTTTACACGGTATAAGACGTATTTGAATGATATAATACGATAATTATTTAAAAACATACAAAAATAAAAGAAATAAAAATTCTTTAATTCTTTTTATTTTTACAACTATATTTATATACTCGTATTATGCTAAATAATCATACAACATTTATAAATTTATAGGCATTTAGTTCTAAAAATTCAAAATTTCTTGATTTCCTTCGTTTATTTTTTTGCTTACGTAACTTGGGTATTAATTTAAGGTTAATTAAAAAAAAAGTAAAAACACTTGCACACTAGTTAAATAGATGATGCTGCATTCACATTTACAAATAATAATTATAAGAAAAAAAAAAAAAAAAAAAAAAAAAAAGAGGACTCGGAACAGAGCAAAATAGTTACCTTTTATGATACATACAGTCAAAACTATGTTGCTATTTTAGGATGTTGAAACTCTTGATATTATAAGGAACATTTAAAGTAATTATTACCCTAAAGTTATTATAACAACCTTGATTGTTACAGAAATTGAAACCCAAATCATCATTACCGTCCGACATTATTACCGTTGATTTTTTTGTTCATGTGCTCTGATAGTATTTCAGCGGTTATGTACCTGGGCTTACTCTTGTTTTGTTGAGGATAAGTTATAGATTGTTTATACTTAAGGGGAGAGGTCCGTAACAATGTAAGTCGTATGACATTAATTTTTTTATTATTAATAATTCGCAACTGGGAACGGTAAACTTATTGCTTATTTATTTAAAAAATATTGTGTTTTCTTCTTGTCATAATTACTTTTTATATTTTATATGGTCAAATACCAAGAAATTTATTATGAATCTGTAAAATATGATTAGAAAATTCAATCTAATTTCCATGACAACGATTCGCAACAATTCGCGGTGCTAAATTTCAGACGTTTTTTTTTTTTTTTTTTTTTTTTTTTTTTTTTTTTTTTTTTTGTTACTCAAATGAAATGGTACAAAACATAATAAAGTGTAGGGATATGACTATATGTTGATACGTCAAAAACAGTATGAATTTTTTACTTTGTGATTTTTAACAAAATTATATTTAACAGAATTGATAAGATAATTTTTTCGAATATCACCAAGCAATTTTTAGAATTAAATTTTATTCTCATATGGCCTAACATTAATTTGAAATTTCAATAACTCTTTTCATGACCATCTGAAAGTAAGGTCTCTTGTATCACAAGTAGATGTTAGCATTAATTTTCAAGTGACATGAAACGTTTTATTTTAAATGGTAGCCTTCTAATAATATATAAATAATTATTCATCTTTATTCAAAAATATTAAAAAAAAAAAAAAAAAAAAAAAGGGGGCTTGAAATGTTTGAAAATACTTAAAAATATTTGGAAATATATGAAATGTTTGAAAGAGCAAAGTTTAGGCCTGACAAATGTCAAGCCTACTCTTTCTTACACCTAACAAAAACATATATAGTTAGAAACAAAAATCAATAGTAGTAACAATTATATCTAAAAAATTAAAAAAAAATTATACATAGTATAAAAAGCAGCATGGTTAATACATAAAAAAGAAGCGATATGAGTATGTATAAAGGAAATAAAGAAAAGAAAGGCGAAAAAACTCAACCCTTAAAAATATTTCAAATTAACGAGAAATTTCAGGGTTTACAACATGGCTTCTTCAATGTTAGATAATGAGAAGAACTGTTCACAAACTGACATATGATGACCCAAAGCCTACCAAAGAGCTACCATGGGGCTACAGAAGGGCATAATATATGAGTCAATGAACAGTTTATCTCATTATTTAACACTGAAGAAACCATGTTATAAAACCTGAACTTCCTCTTTAACATTCGTTGATTATTAAAGTTTTAGTTACCAAAATCTCAGTTATATTGACTCATTCTCTTTTTAAAAGGCTTGTACGCCGGGTATAATATTAGTAAATTGATTTTCACTTTCATAACACGCAATCAGACCTTCTTTAGTAGTCTCTTTGGTATTATCATGTCACATATCACAATGGATAGTCCTATTATATCAAATATATATATATATATATATATATATATATATATATATCAAATATATATATAACTCTAACTTTTACGTCAAAATGACTTTCCCTTCTATTCTCTATGTCATAAAAACTACACATATATGATATAACAAACAAAAACATAGAAATTAGAATAAAATTATACTGTTCCTATAAAATATAATATATATGCAAATTATATATGATTTCTTGTTATTATATAAATGTATGATTAAAATTGTATTTTAATTTAATAAATCTAATATTACATTTTTTTTTTTTTTTTTTTTTTTTTTTTTGTGCACTGAGATTTTAGTACTGATATTAAAGTAAGATCTTATGAAACTTTCAAACTTAACTTTCTGTTTACTTTTAGATTCTTTTACGAAATAAAAAAAGTTTGTAAACTATTTTTTTTTCTTTACTAAAAGTTTCTTCATTTTTTTTTCTTCTATAGTTTCCCCCCTTTTTTTAGTATTAATGTAATGATTTAAAGATACTGTAACGATGTATTGTAAAAATATAATAGGCTTAAAAAAGTTATTCCTTTTGATAGGAGAAGAAGAAATATTTACTGCCTTTTTATTATATATATATATATATATATATATATATATATATATGACACTCTGGCCAAAACAAGGTCGTTCCCGCCAAAAGCTGTATCCGCGATTCTAAACCAACCAAAAAGCGTGTTATAAACCTACTAGCCAATCACAGTTGACTTTACATTGTTAATTACACTGTATCCGCTCGAACTAGTATTGGGAGAAGTGTATATATATATTTGCAACGTTATAGTGATAATTTATTAAAAGGTACTGGATAATGTGATTTGTAATAGTAAGGATTAAAATAAAAATATAGCTTTTGTCAATTTTGCGCACATTTTTCACCTATCTGGTGCCCATGTAAGTTCTAAGTTCTTTTTGAGTTTAGCTTTTTACTTTAACCTCTTCATTCCTCGACATTTTTAAAAATGATTTCATTGTCATATATTTTAAGGGAGTAGGGTACCGACCTTATAGCTCCAAAACTAGAAGTGTTTTGGGTCTAAATTTGGTGTCATTTTGTAGCTAAGAGTCACACCTAGCCGTGATAAAAATTTGATGATGTTTGACCATCCCGAAAAAAAGAAAAAAAATTATTGAAATTATCATAGTGCTTTATGGGCTTAAAATTTCAAAAAACCATTTACAATTAATTTGCACGTTGACTCCCCAAAATTTTAATATATTTGAAATTGTCTCAAGCTGAAGTATCATTGTGCAAAAGTTTAGATTTTTTTGACGCCAAAGGTTTGAATCTAATGGCCGACGTCGGTCCGCTTCTCCCTTAACCACGATTTGGTGCGGTTCTCAGAATGACAAAAAATATGTCTATTTTGTCAAAAAGGTTTTCTTACTTTTGCGGACCCCTACCCACTCTAGAATTGCCTTAATATAAAAATCGCGTAAATTCAGTGGCGTTTTCTGGCCTATTATTTTGTATTTTTATCTCAGTTTATTCGATTTTTTTTCGATTTTTTTCTCGATTTTTTATTGAATTATCTGATGTCCACTGGGGATAATGATGGTGTGTAAGTAATCAAGTGTGGATTTGAGAGCTTTTGAAATGGTCAAAAACTTTTATTATAACAAAGTAAAAAGTAGACTAAAACCAACATAAAATTAAAAATTACCTATCTATGAAATTTATCGCCTTTACTACCCTTATTTTGCCAATGACAGTAAATAATAAATAAAGTTGCCTATTGCATTTTTTTTAATTAGCATAAACGGCATCTACTGTATTTTACAGTACATTGACATTATAGGATTACTGTATTAGTGAAATGTACAGCTCTGGATAAAAGTTTGACCACGAGACGTATAAAGCCTGTAAAAAAATAAATGCATATTTCTTATGAGAAAAATGCAAATTTCCTATACATCCAGTTCTCATACTTTTGGCCAGAGCTGTAAAAAAAAAATAATAAAAAAAAAAAAAAACTAGACTAGACTAGAAATAAAAATACTAATAAAAATAAGTTATAGCATTAGAAAAAAATTCATATCAAAAAGTTAGAAAATCATATAAATGTTCCAGTAGAAGAAGCATAAAAAGTATTTTATATATATTATTGCAACAATGTGCTGTTTGTTATTGTGTAACAATAGAATTGAGTGGACTCCAGGGTATAACAATACAAAGACTAATAGAGGAGACGTAACAAAGTAGTACTATATATACTACTAGAATAGAGAATTCATTGTTGTACGTATATTGTTCTAACTTGTGTAAGTTTTAGAGTTTAGAATAGTATAGATTGAAGAGAGTAGAGTATAACTTTTATAATAATATATAGTTACATATATATAGCACAAGTAGTTATTAGACAAAAGATTATTATTGTATAGTAATGTTAGGAAAACCAACATAGAAAGACGTAATGTACGTATACTATTTAGATTTAGATAGAGCACATTGTTTTAAAAGCATAGAGAATAGAGAATGTTAGTTATTTTTTATTGCATTTTTTTTTCTGTCTGGCTATTAGTTTTATTTAAAAAAAAAGATGAAAAAAATTGTTATGTGCATTTTATTTTACCATAACAAAAAGTTGAAACATGATTTTAGAATATACTTGTCATTCAAGTCTGCCAGATTTAACCTTTTAACACATATAGTATATCTTAGAGAAAATTACTTTTTATAATTTTACCTTTCTTTTCTTGTCATAATTTTTTTTATAGAAATTCAAAATTATTTATTTCACTTTTTTCTCCTACAATAAGTACACAAAACAATGCTAAGGGTACCATTTTACAAAACTTACACCCTTAAAAATGATTGTCAATAAATTAGCTACGAAAATGCGATTTTAAATGCCACTTTACAGAAACTATTGGCTACACAATTAAATGAATTGAGGAGCAAAAGATTATATATTCTGTCTTATAAAAGTATTACACATGTCGTGGTTCCTATGTCCAATTGAACTTGAAAAAAAAATCGTCATATCAACCTTAAATTCCATGTTTGGATATTTATTCATCTCAGGGCATGTGCAGCAAAAAAATATTTTTCAAGGTGAAATGGACATCGGATATAATAGAATTATTTTTACAGTATATCTTCTTGGCTCATTTGAAAACTAAAATAACAAAGAAAAATAAATAAGTAAAATGTTGTGGTAAAATTGAATTTACTACGCTTTGTCACCTCTATATTCTGTGACAAAGAGGTGTATTATATGCAAAAGGGTTAAAAATGATGGTTAGATAATGAGAGAAGATAGATCATGTTTTAGTGAGAAAAGCGAAGGGATGCAAATGTGTTGATAGCTGGAGTGTGTCTACTGTGGAGAAGCTAAAGTACAAGAGGGAGAGAGCAAGAGAGAGAGAGAGAGAGAGAGAGAGAGAGAGAGAGAGAGAGAGAGAGAGAGAGAGAGAGAGAGAGAGAGAGAGAGAGAGAGAGAGAGAGAGAGAGACATTCAAAGATCACAGATTAGAGTTGAGAGAGAGAGAGAGAGAGAGAGAGAGAGAGAGAGAGGAGAGAGAGAGAGAGAGAGAGAGAGTCAAACTACTGAAAACAAGATAGGAATTGTTTCCACGTAATCGTCTGTTAAAAAAAATCAACCTTCATTCAAACTTTACAGATAATTAATTTAGATTAAGTTGATTTAAGTGCTTTTTGCATAATATACGAAGAAACACAAAAAAGGAGCAATATTATTTATTTTGTCATCTAAAATTGTTCTTATATGAATAGAAAATTTTAATTATATAATTAATTTTGACTAATGATGTAGAAATATGATTTGATCTTAACAAATTAGGGTAAAAATGAAAATTTCTCTAGTGAAATATACTCAAAGTATTTTATGACATAATCTATGTAATGTATCTAAAAGTTGACTTTTATATGCATTAATATTCAATAAAATATTTAGACATATAATCACAATGTATTAAATCCTTATTAGAACTGCTCATGCATGTAAAATTTAATACGAAAACTGATATACTTGAATTTATTAGCTAAATCAAAGTTAAACGGTGGTTAACGTAATAAATTAGTGAATAGGACTTTATTTTTGCCTATTAAGTCTTAACTTTTTATTGCGTATTCTGATAGTACTTCATTTTTTATTAATTTATTGTGTTTTTTATGATTAAAAAATAAATTACTTTTCATGAAATATATAAAAAAAAAAAAAAAAAAAAAATGGAACATCCTATGGATTCATTATAAAAAATACTACTGTATTGGCAGAGGGTTTTTATCTCTTCTCGTCACCTGAAAAAATAGCCTAAATTAATAAAAATAAAATAAATATTTAAAATAAGAGCTTTTTTATAAATGAAAAATTTTTCCTTTCTTAGGACCTAATTTGTATCATTAAATTGATTTGCAATAAATAGCCTTTTTATTGAACGATTTAATGTGATAAGCAAATATATTAGCTTAACTTTGGCTTCAATTTAACTGAATTTTTCATGCATTTTTTATATATTATTTTTCATTAAAAAACTCTATGTTTCTTTGAACCAAAAATGATTTAAATTTTAATTCTTAAATAAAATCGAATGGTATATATAGTAATAATAAAGTCATTAACATTATAAAGTTAACGATTATCTAAGGGCGATAATATCAAGTAAACTACCGTATACGTACGTTTACATATAGTCTACTAAATATGACTAAAGGGGGTAAAAGATAATGAAGATTATATAGAGTAGGCTTTGGGATATTACAGTGAGTAGAGAGAGAGAGAGAGAGAGAGAGAGAGAGAGAGAGAGAGAGAGAGAGAGAGAGAGAGAGAGAGAGAGAGAGGAGAGAGAGAGGAGAGAGAGAGAGAGAGAGAGAGAGAGAGAGAGAGAGAGAGAGAGAGAGAGAGAGAGAGAGTAAAAGATATGACATAGCCAAAAAGATAAGCTAACCAGATTAAAATTGGTCCTAGACTAAAATTTTGAAGCCAACCTTTATAATTATAAAAGTTATAACCCTAGAAATAACCTTCTCTCTCTCTCTCTCTCTCTCTCTCTCTCTCTCTAACTTAATTCATCTTGTTCTAAACTCTTATAATAATTATTAAGTTAATTAATATTATTATGGTTAACTTGTTTTAATATTAATTATATATCATATACAAACAAATTTTATTATATTAATAATAATAATATCGTAAGTATAGTATCGTATATAATTAAGAGTAATATTAGTGTAATTTTATTATATGAATAAAAAGTGGGTAACAAATGCGATCATGAGGAATATTTAAAGTGATAATGTAATTAAAAAATTTAGTTTACTTTTTCCCCCATCAATTCTACCTCCAAATCTGATAATTTTATGTACTGTATGTTAACAAACAACGATTGATGCCAAACACCGTGATGCACATTATACAATATTTATAATATTGCCTTATCCCATTATCAGCTTTATCAGCCTGCCTAGATGTTTCCTCCGTTTCTCTAGGCTGTCGTGACGAATGCCGGGCTGTGTTACTTAGGCTGGGCTGTGCTTTCCCATTAATTAGAAAGTCCTTACCTGTCGATAAGACAATTTCTTGACTGGGACTGGAATGGATGTAGCACGATAACATAATATGGATATGGCAAGCAAAAAAAAACAAAAAAAAAAAAAAAAAACGCATTCCAATAGGAATGCGGGTGGTCAAATAATTAACTAGATGCTGGTTCCAATAGCGCCAAATGGAGCCCTGTTTGATAAGCCTTTAAAAAACTTATTAAAAGTAATTCTGCAATTTCCTAAATAGCAACCTTATGCTATATAACGTAAATTTAGCACTTATGCATGTGAAGTATTTTTATTTAACGTATTGCTCCATGTTTAATATAATACCATGGTATTTTTAGTAAAAATATATTTCTCAGCACCTGATGAAAATTTTCAAGTATATGGTCCAATGATATTTTAAGCCCATAAGGCATAATAGAGTTTTTGGAGAAGTGAAGGCAGAAACCAAGTAAGAGAAGTATAAAAAAAAGAAAACATTTTTCTAAGAAATGATACATTTTAAATAAAAATTGTATCAAAAATAAAATAACTTGATAAAAAAACATAATAAATTAATACATGAATAAGATAAGAAAGAGCACGGAAAAGGAAGAAATTATAAAATCAATATTAATGATAAATAATATATTATAGAAGGAGATATTGTATAGCACAATAACTATAATTTGAGATGTTTGTATCGATACTATCATATGATTTGTGTGTTTGAAACAGTATAATTTATTGCATAGTAACTTTGACTTTGCAATTAAACTTAATACTATGTAGTATAGTAAGGAAATATTATTGTTTATCTGACAATCCATGTGTTTTCATACTCTTAATTTGATTATTTGTTTATTTATGTGTTTTCAGTATATTACATTTAAATATTTTCTATTTGGTTTATTAACGTATATATATTCTATACGTTTGAAATTTCTTTAACATTTTAGCAAGTTCTCTTAAAGGCGTAGAACACCTTGAACAAAAAAGTTCTGTAATATCCAAACAAACCTAAAGATCAACGTTGATTTGTCCGGAGTAATTGATTTCTAATTTATTTTCCATTCACAAAATGCCACTGGCGGTCACTGACGTCACATCTCACCCGGTTTACGCGCGTAAAAACAAGCAAGCTGTAACGTCAGTGACCGCCAGCGGCATTTTGGTGAATGGAAAATAAATTAGAAATCAATGACTCCGGCCAAATCAACGTTGTGTAAATGTCAAGTACACAATTTAATTACGAAATCACTTAATTTGTATACGAGAATGATAATAATTCTCCTCTTATTCAAAACAACAATCAATATGAAAACAGTAAAATACAAAATACCACTGACCATATAAAAACTATAAAATTTACAAATTCAATTTCAATAGTAAATTGTTGATTAATTCTAACAAAATATGTTATTTTATGATATAGTATACGACACATCTGATAGTAATTACCTAGACTAATTAATTTCTAATAAACTTCGCTATATTGCAATGAAACCTGTCATACTATCTATCATAATATAGCTATCAATAAAAATTTGAAAAAAAAAAGGTTTTTTTTTTTTTATTAAAATGTATTAAAAAATTTGTAAGTTTAGAATTGTTGAAAAGATCATTAGAAAAAATATTAACCACTTCTTTGGTTTCTGATAACAGAAGTAATTAAAGTTTTTATGTGGTAAAAAAAATATTCAACAAAAAAAAGATAACTAAACTAATTTTATATACCTTCATTTTGAAAGACATTATTAAAACTTTATAAATATATATTGGTTTTATGACTTTATATTGAAGAAAAGAAGATGAAAAAAAATACATATTTTTTATATCTAAAAAAAAAAAAGAAAAAAAATGTAAAAGTCATAAAAAATTTCGTCAAACTATCATGAAATTTTATTGTTAAAAAAGTTACTCTCTCTCTCTCTCTCTCTCTCTCTTTCTCTTTCTCTTTCTCAAACAAAATATATACCAAAAACCCTCGTCTCAAAAGTTTTGTAAATGAAATGTTAAAAAACTTTTAATTATATTCCTTTACTCATTTATAATGTATAATATATATATATATATATATATATATATATATATATATATATATATATATATATATATATATATATATATATATATATATATATATAAAGAAAACGTATTAAAAAAATGGAAATAATTTTTAAAAAATTATTAAAGTTACGTTTATTTTATTTAAGTGTGCTGATTGTGTTTTTATTATAGAATATTATTTGACTCTTTAAATTTTTACAAACTTATAAGTTGACATTATTATTGTTTTTGTTTTTTTGTAATTATTTTTTACGTTAAATTCTTCTTTTACTTATAAAATAAATCAGCAAGAAGGACTATGTGATTGAGTGATTGAGAGAGAGAGAGAGAGAGAGAGAGAGAGAGAGAGAGAGAGAGAGAGAGAGAGAGAGAGAGAGAGAGTTGTAAGAGTAGTATTCGTATTGGAAGTTTTTTCTATAATATTTTTAATAAACACTTTTTAGACAGGTAGTAGTTGTACTATCAGAAAGAAAATATTGTACAATAAAGAAAGGAGTCTTTTTTTTTTTTTTTTTTTTTTTTTTTTTTTTTTTTTTTTTTTTCGTTTTCTACAATGTCTTTACATTTAGTTCCTGCGTTCATCTCGCAAAATTAGAAATGTCATCACAGCAGAAAACAATTTCCGGAGTTATAAATCTTATGTCCTATAGTAACATTTTTTGTCTCTTTATTCTTCCTTTTTATTTTAAGGTAAAAATTTGTACATGAAAGAAAAAATGATGAGTTCAAAATTATAAGCTCAACGATATTACAATGAAAAATATTTTAAGAAAAGTTACAAAGAATTCTATTCAAAATTCAAATTTTGTAATGCTGTTAGATATTCTAAAATTATAACAAAAAGTCACTGAGCTTCCGTACTATACTAAAAATCAAGTTAATAGAGGATAAACTAATTTTACACCAATTTTATTGATGAAATAAATATAATATTCATTGCTCTGAAACGAATATACAGATACTTTAAAAGCAACATTTTATTATGTTATCTTGCGAAAATACATCTATCTCTATGAAGCATTAGATATAGGGTGATTGCATTCATAAACAAGTCGACGCCATAAGTGAGCACTAAATAACATGGATCAGTATGTAAAAATGAAACATTTTGCCAACTTAAAAATATCGAGCAATATTTTTGACAGCATTGATGCTGTTAACAGGTTGAATTTGGTTTTCAAGTAAGCGAAAAAAAAAAAATATATATATATATATATATAAATAATAAGAACAAAAAACAACTAATTTTCCAAAAGTAATGGCCTGAAATCACGTTTGTCTCATGCTGAGAAATGTTATTCATTGCTCCAGTATGGCGTCGAAGCACATTCAGTATGACGTCATATTCAAATATCTTATAGTTACAGCCATCGTTTAAGGCTGCAAAATAAAATTTTATAACTTAGTGCCTTACATTGGCTTATACGAGAAGTAAAATGCATAATATGAGAATACTACTTAAAGCCATAGACCACATAAAACAACATGTGCTTCTTAATGAATAAACATGAAATGGGATCTTCAAAACTGTTGACAATTTTTACCAGAATGTTAATGTAGCCCCACGAGAGAGCGTGAAAAAACTGTAAAGTTTGCAATTTGCTTGAAAATTCATGTTTATGACGTCAAAAACATGCAAAAATTAGTATGAAATTGTTGTGCGGGTTGCATAAGTCGAATTTACTGATCATTGCTACGGGGCTACAGTTTGGTTTTGAGACAAAGTAATGTTATTTATGTAAGTCCCATCAAGTTAATTAATCAAATTAATTCAACCTGAATGCTCTCAAAAATATTGCGAAGTACTTTTAAACTGGCAAATTGAGTCATTTTCCCATACTGGCCCATATTATTTAGAGCTTACTTATGGCGTTGACTTTAACATTAATGAACCTACCCTATACCCTATACCTAATGAAGAAGAAAACAAATCGAAACATATAGAAGTGTTATATTTTTATTTCCTGCTTTTAAATAAATCCTTTTCAAAATCTATATATTAGCTACACATCAAAAACTTAGAAGCAAGTATTATATATAATATATATAATTTACATAACATAATTAATGACAATATTTTAATTAAGATATATGACAGTTTACTAGTTGTTACATCAAGACAATTTTAATCATAAAACTTTAACAATATAATAATTAATTTTAATTTGACATTTCATCAAGGAAAACTTTTCATAATTAAAAATATTAATGTAAAATATATTAATACGTATATATTATATTATAATTAATTATTATTTAGTATAGGATTAATAACATTTTAATCTATTTGTTTTATAATGTAAGAAGTTTGTTCAAGGTTTTTGATATAAATCTACTGTGACATATTGACAGCGTCATTTTAATAAAGTTTTTTTTTTTTTTTTTTTTTATAACAATGGTATTGGAAAAAAACATGTTAAAATTATTCTTTTATAATAGAACTTCAGTTAGAACAGTATACAATTATATAAAAGTAAAAGATAGGAAGTTTCCATGAAGTTCCTGCTTTGTGTACATTTTTAGCAACGGACATTGCAATTTTAGAAAGAGTACAGTTAATTTTAAAATTCGCGCGTTAAAATTTACAGAAGACGATAAAACTCCGCAGTAAAAATGACGTCATGGTCTTCTAGGGGGGACGTGGCAGGCATATTTTTTATAGGTGAAATAATTACTGAAATGTAATTAATAAAGGTAAATATTGACTTTAATAGGTTCTACTGGTTACAAAATAAGGTCTTAACTTCATGGAAACTTTCCTCATTATATATTTTAACTGTTTGCAATACAGTACAGTACATATATGGTGTATGCATTTCTAATTAATGTTGTCGCCATGTTGGATTATTCAATAACATGGGTCGCATAGGAAAATAAATCATTTTGCCAGTATAAAACCACTATGCAATATTTTTGAGAGCATTGATGCTGTTAATAGGTTGGATTAGTATCTCAAGTATGTGAGAAAAATAATAATAACAAAAAATCAACTGATTTTCCCAAGAAAATTGCCTTAAATGAAGTTTGTCCTATGCTGAGCAATGTTACTACTCCAGTATGACCTCCAAGTGCATTAAATGTGACGTCATCCGCATACACACTATTAAAAATATCGCAACTTGTTAATAGGACGTAAGAAAATGTATAGTAAAAAAAATATATATCTTTTTGAATGTGAAATTTAACACATTTGAAAATTACAAACTTACAACATAGTTTTGTTTTCTGAATATTTTATACTTTTTTATTGCTTTGATCACGGCATGGGAACAAAATTTGGTTTCAAATTTTAGAAAAAAAAATACTTTTTATGTACTGTACGTTATAGATAATAATTTTAAAATCAAACGTTAAAAAAATGATATAAGATAGTTTTTATGAATGGGACTGAAAATTTTGTCAATAACTTTGTACATTTTGAATTTGTATACATTGCTTCATCAAATAAAAAAAATATATATATACAAAAAAAAAGTGTTTATGTCGTAAATTCATTTAAGAAAAAAAAATGCTAAAAAGAAACTTAAATAAACATTGCAATAAAAAAATCAAATAACATATCTTTGAATTTGCCATTTGTTTCCTGCTTTTGTAATTGTAGTATTTTGAACTTTTTTTTTTTTTTTTTTTTCTAAAAATTTCTTTGTTCCATCAACTATAATTATAAATAAACTCAACTCATATACAAAAGTATAATATATTATAAAATGTTAATAAATATTACCCTTATTTAAAATATATAACAATTATTTTTTCTTTATCTTAAATACTTTTTACCACGAAATTTGTTTTAGAACTATAAAATTAAGATTCTTTGTTCATTAATGTCCTGCTTCCGATGTAGTTAAAAATCATGTTTAAAAATAGAAAGAATTTCAAAAGACTAGTAATTTACCTTTCGTTAAAAATTCTCTCTCTCTCTCTCTCTCTCTCTCTCTCTCTCTCTCTCTCTCTATTATACACTAACTCAAAAAACATGAAAAGGAAAAGTATATGCCACACCTATTTAACCCTTATTTTCCATACAAAAATCATTAGAGTTACCCCTAAATATATACTACAGTTTTTTGATCAGAAAATTAGATAAACACGAAATATAGAGCGCAAAAGAATAAAACAGAGAGGGAGGGAGAGTGACCATTGACTTAAATAATTTCTAAGCAATTACTCATATGCAAATTTAAGTTTTATTTTATTTACTTAATGGAAAATATGGATGACAATCTAGTTAATATTTTTAAACTTTCTATTTTATTTATAGCTATTATATCAATCATTTTTTCCCCCTCTTTTTTAATTTACATAATTATTGTTAGTTCTATTTACTTAGATAAATTTTCAAGCATTTGGTTATAAAAAAAGATTAAAAATTATTTCACTTCACAGTTTTGTCAATTTTTTTGCTATCACAAAATAAATATAATTGTATATGAGAATAAATGCCGTCAGTACGATGAAAAATAAAGAGAAAGCTTTAAATTATGAAAATCATTCTGTATATCAAAGAACAATATTTTTTTTATATAAATTTGATTAAAGACATAATAACAAAAGTTTCGATTATTTTTCGTAAAGAAATCAAATTTCAATTTAAAATATAGTTGATATAGAAATGTCAACAAATAAACAATCTGATTTTAAACATAACAGAAGAAAGTTTTAAAAACATAAATTAAATATTGATTTTTCATTCTTTTGTTTACTAAAAAAAAGGGCTTTTATATTGATTCTGTCCGCGTTAGCTTTAGTTTATTTACAAAGAAAAAGCTCAGCAGGTCTTTATCATGTACAAAAGAATTGTATTATATTTTTAAATTATTACAATATGTATACTTATGTAGTGTATAGCTATATAGAATAAGAAATGATTTTGCTATATAGCTTTGTATGGTTAAAAAAGCGTGTACGCAGCATACATTTTTGCAATCACTCGTGTTTAATAGTAACAATAAGCAAATAAACGTATAACACTGCTTTGTAGAACGATTTATTTTTTATTGACTAATAAAGGAACAATTGTTTTGACGCTGACTTTAAGCGATTTCGTTCACATCCGCTTCCGTTTTTACTTACTACGCATGCGCAGAACGTCGGAACGGAAGCGAATGTGAGCAAAATCGTTTATAGTTGGAATCAAAACGGTTGTCCCTTTATTAGTTAATAATACGGTTAAAACAATAAAATGTAATGAAATTTTTGGAAAAAAGCTCAGATTTTCATTAAGTTAATTTAGTCTCCTCAAAGATTTTGTAAAACACTGGGATTAATTTTAAGTATATATATATATTTTTTAATTTCGAGGAGAGAAGTTAAAAATTACCTACTAATACTTCATATAACATTGCAGTTCGTTTATAGAAAACAGTAGTACAAAAATAACCATTTTCAAATATGTACATTAAAAATAATAAAATTTAAAGTGTTAGCATTCGTAACATCTTGTGATATAGCAGTAAATTAATGTTGAAAAGAAATTTAGCTTGACTGGAACTCGAACATTGAACTAAAATCACCTAACCTGAGCTCTACAACCAAATATAGGCGTTAATTACACACTCAACTAATCAATTTTTATTAACAAAAACTTAAAAACCAATTTAATTAATACAATAAATTATTAGTTCCTATCAGAAAAATATACTATAAAATACTCGTAAGACCTTACACAAGGTTTGGAGTTACGAAAACTTAAAATAATAATGAAATTCAATAACATTTTATCAATTTTTTCTTCTTTTTTACCTAATGTGAGTTAAAATTTTGAAATGCTGACCTCTGATCAATTTCATAGATACGTTAAGTAAATATTCAAATTAAAATATTAAAACTCTAGAAATTTGCATAATATTGAGAATAATAATAGCTAAAATTTGCATGTAAAATAATCGTGATAGACATAAAATATAATATTAAAAAAAAAAATTTATTCACATGTTTAAGTTCTCATGGATTTTGAATCAGCCAATCAGTTTATCGTATACAAAGTAAACATTAATAGTTTGTTTTTTTTATAAATTTTACTCTTGATCATCTGTGTTATACTGCATGTTCTAACTAAACATTATCAATTATTATTTTAAAATTTTTAAATAATAATTAGGCTGTTTCAACAGTTTTAAGAACTAAGAATTTGTCTAATACAAATTGTTCATGGTAAAATACCAAGAAAAGAAATTAAAATTAATAAAAGCTTGTTTTGTAAAGGATAGTGAATCTCATTTACAGTGATTGGCTGACCAACAAAATAAGACACATTCATTGGTTGATCTTGTTTTTTGAGCCGATAAAAGTGAGTCGCATGTTTCTTATGGAACTTTTTTGTGTGGTTTTCTTTCATTTTTATCAAATTAAAAATTCTAAAAGAAGATGATCAACAATAGCTCGTTCTGCAAAGTCAGACTTCCGGCGCAACTTTAGTGTCGATATGTTCCTTTGTTATAACAGCTGATTATGACTTCATTACCTGTTTACTACGTTTATACATATGGTTGATCATGGTTATTTCTTCGTTTAGAACTTTGAACTTGATAAGAATGAAAGAAACTCCACACAAAAAAGTTCCATGCTCTTCATGTGACTCAATTTTGTCAATTTTGTTAGCTCAAAAAACAAGATCAACCAATGAATGTGTCGTATTTTGTTGGTCAGCCAATCACTGTTGTTGAGATTCACTTAACTTTACAGAACAAGCTCATATGTATAAACGTAGTAAACAGGTAACGTCGTCATTTCCAGCTGTTTTTAACAAAAGAACATTTTCGAAGCTGGCTCAATTTTTGTGTGCAGTTTATAGAACGAGCTAAAATAGAAAGTTTTTTTTTTTTTTTTTTTTTTTTAATTTGAGATATTAATTTTTACTGAAAGCAACTACACAAATATTTAGAAAAACTCAAAGCTGCACAGTAAAAACATTAATATAGGAATACTCAATGCCACATATTGGAAGGTGAAGCAAAAAGCCGCATGCTAGACTTATCCTTCTATATATGTACAGCTCTGGCCAAAAGTTTAAAGAAAAAAATACCAATTTCAGTAATTTCCAATTTAACATTTTTACAAGAAAAAAAAAATGAAAAAAAAAAAAAAAAAAAAAAAAAGAAAAAAAGAAAAAAAAAAAAAAAAAAAGCAAGTTGCAAATCCGTAGAAATTCTACCATTCTATTAAAAAAAACTTTTCCTGTATTATATATTTCATTAATTTATTTTATTAATGAAATATGTGCGGAAATAAAACGTACCTTAAGAAAATTGACAAATATGTTCGCCTAATTCTTCTATAAACACGCTATCACCACCCTTACTATGAAAATTAAATCGTAATAAATTTAATATGATAAATAATTTATTAAGAAAAATAACTTTTTGTAATAATATATGATTTTATTATAATTGTAAAAGAAAATTAATATATTATTTGTTTACTAAATAAATTTACGTAATAAATTATAAGAGTTGTAAAGAAATAAAAGTACGTGTAAATGGAAGTATTTTCTTCGTGTTTAAAAAAATTAAAACGCTTTTTTATACAACTTGCAAATAATGCTGATTTAACAAATAAACAGAAAATGTAAATTAGTTATACCTGTCCAAATCCCCTATTTTGTATTATTAATTATCATACTTTTTTATAAAAACATGCGTTGATTACTTTAAAAATACTTTAATTATTATATATTTTAAGATACACGAAAAGTTAAAAACATGAAATTTTATAAGACCCTTTTCTCTCTCTCTCTCTCTCTCTCTCTCTCTCTCTCTCTCTCTCTCTCTCTCTCTCTCTCTCTCTCTCTCTCTCTCTCTCTCTCTCTCTCTCTCTCTCTCTCCTCTCTCTCTCTCTCTCTCTCTCTCTCTCTCTTAACGTATTCTTTTGTATAAAAATTTTGAATTTAATTTGCATAAATTTTCTGTTATAAATCAACACAAAATTTAATTTTAATACCGTCTTACACAATTTTTACTTTAATTACATTTTTTTTTGTGAGAAAATTAAGATTTTATACAAGAAAATTATGTTACATTATATTATATTTAAAAAAAAAAAGCGACATACAATTTTTTTTTATACGTTTGCATGTACTAGATACATTTAAGAAGAGATTAAATTGTGTTAAAATATTACGTATGGAATAAAATTTTTATTTATTTAATGTTTGTTTAAAAATAATTAGCATATTAATAATTTTAATTACTCTTCTTTCTTACAGCCTGTTTTTTTTTTTTTTACATAACACAAATAAAATCTTAACACAATATTTAAAAAAAATATATGTGAACTACTACTTTTATTTCTTATTCAAAATTGGACTCTAATTTGCTATTTTTTTAATACTTTAAAAAAAAAATAATAATAATAAAAAGTTTTCATAGCATTGCGAAAATTAAAAACCCAGAAGCATTTCTTATATAGGAGGGCCTCCTTAACATTATTATAATAATTAACAAAAACACATGCATTGTACGCAATACTGCACGAAGAAAAGAAACTGTACGTAATATAATAGGAAAAGAAAAAATTAACCCAAGCAGATCATACAGTAGTACACAGAAAAAAATTACTACCTATGGCAGGTACTTGTATCCTGTATTTTGCAATAAATACACTTTAATTTGGAACAGGTAGTTATAAACTACAATACCACTTAATCTAAGTGAGTCACACCTTCATTGTAGCATATTGCACCTGCATTAGGTATTATTGTAGTATAATAATACCTGTGTTCTAGGTTATATGTCTACCTATTACATTTGCAGGATTGAATACCTGCCTTAAGTATTATTTTTTTTCCGTGTAGCAATTAATGTTACAATAAGCGTTGGTCTAGTCATTATTTGCAATGATAAAAAAAAACTCTGAAAATAAAATTTCAAGAGCATTATTTTTATATCAATAGCAGATATATTTGATACGATATGATACAAATTTATTCAGTATATTGTTTTGAATTTTACTGAAGTGGTACACCAATTTATTCAGTTTTTTGAGTTTTTAGAGATCACACTGTTCTCCCAAAGTATAATATTTTTTTATAGATAAAATATGCTTCAAAAGATATTTAAATGAAGTATCATTATTGAGATTTCTAAGTACTGAAGGCAAACTGTCGTATATTTTTGCTATAGTATAGTATGGACACCTTTCATATAATTTAGACCTCTGTTTTAGAACCGAGACGTATATGGAATTACGTGTATTATATTGGTTAATATTTTTATTGATTGTATCATATTCTGATTTATTTATTTTGAATAAAGCATAAAAAAAGAGAGTGAAGATTAAAAAATTATGCTCCATTCATATTGCATAAACATAGCTATTTTAGAACTGCATTATAATTAATTATAGTGCACAACATAGAGAATAATTATGCAAAAATATTATAGTAAAGATGACTGTACAAGTATTATTACTATGTATTTATTTATTTTCCATGAGCAATAGTATAATGATAATAGCAACAATAATTAACATATTTAAAAAAAAAAAACATTTTAATGTAAAAGCACTAAATTTTTGAATGTATTATGGTAATAGCAACTACAATAGCAATAGTTCATAAGTAAAGTAGAACAGTTTATATTCTATGCATATCATTATAATAGACAAATAGAGGATATAACAATAGATAATGATTATTAGACTTTCTAATACCATGATATTATAATTTCTCACTAACAATTTGCTTAAATAATAACTAAAAATTAATATGATCTTCAGTATCAAAATATTTTATTTTTAAAAATAATTTCTAGCTTAAAAAAGAACTCTTTCCAACACAATTAAAAAAATGCGTAATTCTAAAGAAAACAATAGAAAGCATTACCCCTATCCCTCATATAATTAAAACAACAAAATCATGTTTTTGTTAGATATTTTTTTAATAATATAAAACTTCCCTTCTTTAAAAAAATCATACAAAGTAGCTGTTACGTTTTTTTTTTTTTTTCTTTTTTTCTTCTTTCTCCCCTCCCCCCCCCCCCCCAAAAAAAAAACTTTCAAGTTTGTGACGTCTACGTTATTAAATTAAATAAGTAATCCTTGTACTAATATATAAATATGAATACTCCTTCTATTAAATCTCATTACAAGACAAGTAATGTCTGTATCCCTCTAATAGTGAATTAGACTTACTAGAATAAATCTCTTCGTTTTCATAATACTTTTATTGCTAAAATAAAATAATTTTAACTTGTCAACTTACTTTTTTATCATTTAGAATACTAGATTGATAATTACCATACCTTATTATCCATGAATTAGACACCACCACGTTGATTTTGTATTTATTTTCATTTTGACTGTTATATCACGTATCTGACGTCACAATGTACCGCAGCCAATCACAGTCACCGCTCTGGTTACGTGATAAATTTAAGCCCCTCCCTCAAGTTCTTTCCTATCACGGCCCTATCTGTACATTGTGACGTCAGATACGTGATATAACAGTCAAAATGAAAATAAATACAAAATCAAAGTGTTGGTGTCTAATTCATGGATAGTAAGGTATGGTAATTATCAATCTAGTATTCTATATAATAAAAAAGTAAGTTGACAAGGGCTTTAATCTAAATATTATTTATTAAAAAAAAACTTCTTTTAATCTTTATAATTTTATTTAGATAAAACAAAAGCTACAAAAGCATTTTATATACCCCTATCCCTCATGTATAATATACTAATTAAAATAATAATAATATTTTTAAACTATTAAAAGCATTAAATTAAATATAGTAACATCATATATAGTTTTAATGTTAAATTATTTCATTGTTATTATAATGAAACGATTTTCAATAGATATTAAAACAATATAAAAGCAATTTACTTTTATATATATAATAATTATTTAAATAATAATATTTTACAATGACGCTGCTTGTGAATCATTATTATTTTATTGTCATTTTATTATATTAAACATGATTAGCGTTTGTTATTTTAATAATATTATTTTATAAATTAGACGAATAACTTTTGATTGTTAAATTTTAATTTATCTCTCTGTAGTTATTTTACCGTAACAAATTGTAATAATTTTTTGGATAAATATAATCAGGGTGGATGATATAATATTTGTAAATTTCATATGTTTTTTAACTGGCATAAATGTAATTAAGACAAGATTTTTTAAAGGTTATTTTAAAAAGTTTGCGTAGAAAACTGTTTGTTTTAAGAGCTTGTATAGTACTTAAACCTACAGATTCAATTATAATTCAGCTTTTTTTTTTATTGTCTTTTTTTTTTTACTTTGTAAGGCTAGAAAAAAAGGTACATATCTACTTACATGTATGGTACTTGAAATTTAAGTATTCAAAAACAGTCATTTATTAGATTAGCAATTAAAATTCATACTTGTTATTTAATAATTAGATAAAAAAGACATTTACGTATGTGTCTATTATTAGGTACTTTGAGGTATATTTGACCCAAAATATACCTTAAGGATATATTAAGAGATATATCCAAGTTTTTTTTTTTTTTTTTTTTGAAGATAAAGCAAAATGATCTTTAATTTGACCATCAAATTCACATATAGTAAAATTTGAGACATAGAAAACTAATTGTAAGTCCTATATTCTAAGGTGTATTACTATGAATTTTTGGTTTACATTACGGAAGTTTAAAATTATTTAACCAGTATTCATTTCTAATAAACTTTTTATCCTCATTTTAATGATGACCTATATATTTCCTGACATTTTTATCCTAGATATACTATATACTATATATTATATAAGCTTTAAAATGATACCGAATATAATAGCAACAAAGGATCATAATTTGAAGATATTGGACATTTGACCCCTCCCTGTAACTGGTTTTCAAAATAGAACAGTTATAACTTTTAAGTTTGTAACGGATGTTATAGAGGTCCTATCTCTCTCTCTCTCTCTCTCTCTCTCTCTCTCTCTCTCTCTCTCTCTCTCTCTCTCTCTCTCTATATATATATATATATATATATATATATATATATATATATATATATATATATATATATATATATATATATATATATATGCACACACTCTTTCACACACACTCACTATAAAAACTGCACTCTTTTATAAATGTTAAAAAAAATTGTAAAGAAAAAAATATTTCCACCAATATAGTTTTGAATCTTTTCAACAAATACAATCTCAATATCTATATAAATCTCCATTAAGCGTATGATAGTGTTATTGAACGTATAACCTATTTTCTATATATATATATATATATATATATATATATATATATATATATATATATATATATATATATATATATATATATATATATATATATATATATATATATATATATATATATAATACGAAGGGAGCTTCGCAATATCATCATAACTATATTATTGAAGAGAAGAGAAAGAGAGAACATCGATGAAATTTTGATTGCTAATATGAAAATCAAATCACGCGTTACACCGTATATGTATAAAATAAATAAAGAAAAAAATGTATATAAAATCCCATATGGTTTACAGTAGTTACACTGGAAAAAAAGTGGTATTGTTACAATTTGATACTTGATTTAAACAAAAAATTGTTATTGTAAATCTCACTACACATTAAAAAAAAACTTAAAAAGCTTGTATATACAATTTTGCAATGCTTTAAGTATTGTGGAATCAACGGTTATGACGTCACCAACCGTTGGCATTTTAACGATATAAACGTTAGCGACGTAACAAACATTGGGACTGAATAGAAAAATCGTATATTTGTAACAGCTACGTTTAACGTTAATTTCATTGTGATTCTAACGCTTGTGACGTCATTTACGATTTTATCGTTAAATTGTCAACGTCATGTCATAACCAATAATTCCACAATATATAAAACATTGAAATTAATAACTGTGTACAAACTTTTCAACGCTTATTTTTTTAGAGTGTAGGTCTTCATATTTGAGAGGAAACAAAAGCAGTGATATATTCTTCCCCGTACACTCCGTTTATATTTAGGCTCAAGTTTCACCATGGATAGATTATCCTTTGCGTTCATAGGATTTTGAAGCATAGGGTCAGGATTAGGTATAAAGAACTAGAAAGGTATAGTGGCTATAGTATGTTGAGTTGAACACCCTAATGATGTTCTATGAGGGTAATCTGAAACCTCTCTCTCTCTCTCTCTCTCTCTCTCTCTCTCTCTCTCTCTCATCAATCTCATCATTACCATTGTTATACACTACTTGTGTATTATGTGAAAACGGACATGCACACACGACTATGATAATGTATATTTTATCATTCAAATTGTTCGTAAACCCTGTTTTCTTGCACCAAAAAATGTGCATTCCATTTAAATAACCAAAGGCGATCGTCATTTTAGGAGCAGAGAACAGGGTTTATGAACAGCATTAATGTCTCTCATAACAATAACATTTAGCGCGAGTTTTTAAATGGTAAAATATTATATCACGGTTGTGTGTACAGCTCTGGCTAAAAGTTCCCGAACGATTTGCATAGGCAATCTGCAACCACACTATATGCTAACTCTATGAGAAAACGCAGCGGCCGCCGGTGCCCCGTACGGAAACTTTTGTCCAGAGCTGTACATATACTGTGATATAAAGTTCTTACATTAACAATGCCTTATATAAATACCTTGAGTTTATATCGATGCTTATACACGTTGAAGTGAACGAACTGCACTTAATAAAATTTGCTCAAAATGAACGATCTACACATTCTATAATGTCATCCATTTACTTCTTCTGTTGTAGATCGTTCATTTTGAGTGAAATTTGTAAAGCGTACTTCGACAAGGAAGCATTAATATCGAGCAGTACGTCAATTTAAGTCTCTGTTTGGATTCATTATATTTAATTAAAAGCCTCGTACATAGTTTTCCAATGAAAAAAATACTTTAGGATTAACTCGGTTAACTGTAATAACGTAACTAATTAAGCGTTTAAAATTTAAGGATAAAATGTTAATGGATTTTAACAAGCGTTATAAAAGCAGAATAAAATAAACGTCGATGTTTGCCCGTTTAAAGATAAATAAATATAAATATCTGTTGAGGCTAGTCAAAAATGTAACACTATACACTCTAAAACATGGTGCGTTAATTTAGTTACGAATCTTAACTTATTAAAGATAATTGCTTTTAAGTTATTATAAACAGCTAAAATAATGCATTTTACCAATTAAGTTATTAAAAATAGCTAATTTATGTTGTTTGAAGTTGTTTTAAGTTTATTTAAGCTATTTTAAGTTAAAGGAGCGATTGTTAATAACTTGCTAAAATGCATTATTTTAGCTATACTCATAATAACTTAAAAGTGTTTATCTTAAATAAGTTAGTATTCGTAACTAAAGTAAAGCTTTTTTTTTAAGTGTATAAAATTGTGAAGACATTGCATTTTTTCAGTGTATTTGTAATAGACATCAATAATATCAAAATCACCATAAGAAAGGGAGAGAGAGAGAGAATAAGCCGCACTGCAAGCTACATTACACTTACAATAACGTAATAATAATACACACTCGCACACATATATCATATAAAACCAAAGTTAAAATTATGTATGTGTATACTGTATGCATTCGTAGCCATGGAAACAAAAGTTTTAAAATATATATGCATACAAGTAGTAGTATTTTACTTTAGAAATGAACTTGAAAGAATAAAAAAAAAAAAATACTATAGACATCTATTGATATATTATATAACTACAGTTAATTCAAGGGGAAAGATCAAGAAAAAAGGTTTATTATTAAAGGGGGATAACAGAGCATATTATACTTTTTGTGAAAGTATACATTTTAGTACTCACAAAAAACGTTGATATATAATATTATGTCTTAATAGAATACTGAAAACTGTTAAAACTTTTTGTGTGTGAATAAACGTGTATATTATAACCTTATAGTTGTCAATATCTGTCTCTGTCTCTGTCTCTGTCTCTGTCTCTGTCTCTGTCTCTGTCTCTGTCTCTGTCTCTGTCTCTGTCTCTGTCTCTGTCTCTGTCTCTGTCTCTGTCTCTGTCTCTGTCTCTGTCTCTGTCTCTGTCTTCTGTCTCTGTCTCTGTCTCTGTCTCTGTCTCTGTCTCTGTCTCTGTCTCTGTCTCTGTCTCTGTCTCTGTCTCTGTCTCTGTCTCTGTCTCTGTCTCTGTCTCTGTCTCTGTCTCTGTCTCTGTCTCTGTCTCTGTCTCTGTCTCTGTCTCTGTCTCTGTCTCTGTCTCTGTCTCTGTCTCTCTCTCTCTCTCTCTCTCTCTCTCTCTCTCTCTCTCTCTCTCTCTCTCTCTCTCTCTCTCTCTCTCTCTCTCTCTCTCTCTCTCTCTCTCTCTCTCTCTCTCTCTCTCTCTCTCTCTCTCTCTCCTCTCTCTCTCTCTCTCTCTCTCTCTAAAGTTAGTGGTATGCAAAATTGCAAAAGGAAAAGTTACTGAATTGCTTTTCATTATGTTACTGTAGATTTTTTTTTTTTTTTTTTTTTAAATATAGCAATACATTATTTTATGCTACATGGCATAATTTCAAATAATATAATCAAAGTAAAAGTTATGTAAACATTTTCTTTCATAAGAAAATCAAATTTTAATGGCATATTGAAATAACATTGTATTTATATGGAGTTTTACGTCAACTGAAATCTCCATCTGATCGCAGTGTAGGGCCGTAAGTCAATAGAATTAATTTTTTTTATGGAAGTGACTGTACTTTTACCTGCTGTGATTTTTTCAGACAATTTAAGACTTAATAATAAATTCTTAAATATGAAACACATATATTGTCCTATTAAATTCAAAATAATATTTTAAATATTAATATAATACATATTGATACTAGACATACAAATTAGTGTTATGGTATTGTTTATTTATTTGTTTGTGTATTTGTTAATTTAATTAAATCTCGTTATGAGTTTATGGCCAAAATATTTAATATACCATGAAACCACGTCTATAATTGTTGAAATTCATATAATTATAAAAAATAGACTTTTTGACTATGGCTTAACATTATCATGGTGACATTGATATTATGTGCTATACATTTTTATTAGTACATTGTATTGTGGTTACTTTGCCCCATTTAAATGTATCTGACCTATAGCTGCAATTTTTTTAACACTAAATAGATTTTTCCATAATGAACATTAGTGCACCAGTTTCAAAACATTGATTGTCATTGGCTACCGTGCTACGCTTATAATATCCATTAATTAGAGTCTAGCACGTAAATATTGAAATAAATATCTATGTGAAAACAATAAAAAAAATATATTATGGCGTTCATACTAAGATTACACTTAAAAGCATAGACCACATATAACAACATGTGCTTTTTAATGAATAAACACGAAATGGGATCTTTAAAACTGATGACAATTTTTACCAGAATGTTAATGTAGCCTCACGAGAGAGCATGAAAATACTGTAAAGTATTCCATTTGCGTGAATATTTATGTTTCTGACGTTAGAAACATGCAAAAATAAGTACAAAAATTTTGTGCGGGTTGCATAAATTGAACTTTTCTGATCACTGCTGCGGAGCTACAGTTGTGTTTTTATTTGAGACCAACTTAAGTTACATATTTGTGTAAGTCCCATCACGTGTTTTGTGATATAAATGCTTATGTTTACTTCTGGTCTGTTCCTTTCAAATAAATTTAACAACTCAACTTTTTTTTTTTTTTTTTTTTTTTTTTTTTTTTTTTAGCCACAGTTTTAAAATTTATGTTAGAACTTAAATTGGTAACAATAAAAGCATTGGCAAAATATGTCATTGTTAAAAAATTACTATAAACTTTTTTGTTTTTATTATTATTATTGTTTGTGATGATAACGTTTATACATTGTTTCGTATATATGTATATGTATATGATGCCTATGTGTATTATATAGACAATACAGCATAATAACAAAAGATCAGTCTCTGACATTTTAGTTTGCAAAATTGCTTCACTTTTTCACATTCAAAAAACTCTCTATAATACAGGCAATAAATTTGAAAATGTCATGTAAAATAACCATTTATATAGCAAACTCCCCATATATACGTCAAAACGTTCCCAATAGCTTTAGTAATTTGTGGATTATGCGTCAAAAGTGGTGGAAGTTCAATGTCAATTCCTATTTTTTATGCTCTTTTTATTTTAACGTTTTATTTTGTATTTTATTCTCCCTTTTATTTTTCAATATTATTAATTAATACATATGATTATAAAAAATAAAAGTATAATTCAAAAAAGGTATTTTTTTAAACTTATTTGTGTTCTGAATTATAAATACTATAATACTATGCAAGATGGTAAAAAAAATTATATTAATAATAATCTGGCACATAAAAGTTTTGACATTAAATTTGGAATTGAACAATTTTATTATAAACATCATAGATAAAAAAAGTCGTATTCATTATTGTTACATTGTTACAAATAAATTTAAAAAAAAAGGAATAATAACTTCTTTTTTTTTAAGAAAGACCCGTAACATCAAAGTCGTTTATCACGTATAAATTGTTTATTTATTTAAAAAATAGTTTTTATATAGATTCATATATAATTACGTAAAAACTATAAAAAAAAGTTAATGATTTTTAAATTATATTATGTATAGAAATCTTTCACAATATATGAATCTATATTATAAGAAGAGAAAAAATATGACGGCAATAAATTATGAAATGCAATGACATGCTAAACCAGGAGTGTACTGAAGAGAGAGAGAGAGAGAGAGAGAGAGAGAGAGAGAGAGAGAGAGAGAGAGAGAGAGAGAGAGAGAGAGAGAGAGAGAGAGAGAGAGAGAGAGAGAGAGAGAGAGAGGTCACGAAACGATAGAAGCGATGAAAATCGATACTTTACCATTTTATCACACAGGAATTACATAGTCTTTTCACAGAACATTATTTTGTTTTCTTCTTCTCTTGATATATATGCTTTTTTTATTACTTAATATCATTAAGTTCACTCTGAATTCTGTAGAGTTTCAGACATCACCGTATTCATCAACACATTTCAGTACACTTCATAAATACGAAGTAATGAAATAATTAAAAAAATACATATACTAAACATTGATGATATAAAATAGAAAAAACAGAACATCCAGACTACACTATCTATAAAAACAGATTATTATGCTTTTATTAATGTTTTTTTCGTTGTTATCTTGTATGTCATAAATAATGTCAATAAATAGAAAAATTACAAATATAAAACATGATATTTTTATCTGATAAGAATCAACTGTAATAATGAAATTTCAAAATACATTAAAAGCAATGGAATTTAAATGGATAAATTATTAACATAAACCAATTCAAGAAATCATAAATGATATAATTATATGAAATTGATGTGGATTGATTAGAATGATAAATTTAGAAATATATCATATTTAACTGTAATTTTTTTACTATCTGTTGAAATTATTTGTTAAAATTACCCGTTTTTTTTTCTATTGCCCAAAAGCTCTAGAGCTTTTATTAGCATTGTGTAATCACTTGAAATTATCAAGTACTTTTGCTCCATTAGATTTTTTTTTTCATTGTTGAGAGCTTTGCCATTTTCAATTTATACGAATGTAATTTTACTGAGTTTTTCAACAATATAAAATTAATTCGGTTATAGCAAGTGTTAACTTCTAAGAACCATTTTGAGAGCTAAATTTCTGTACTTTAGGCAATAAAATCATAAACAAATAATTGATAAAACAGCACAAATAACTGTCTAATTTATTGATGAGAGATTAATTAGTTAAAAGTAAATAATGCTTCATTTTTTATTTAACTACAAGTTTTTTTTTAAAAAAATTACAAAATTTAATCTTTAACATTAAGATTTAAGATTAAGCTTTTAAGATTTAAGCAACCCCTTTCAATCTTTCGATTTGCATAAGTTTTTAAAAATATTATACATTATAATAAAGTAATAATCATATACCTTCTATTTTCTGTGTTAAAAAAATCAAATATAAAACCATATTTTATAGTTAATAATATATATAAAAAGTATATTATTTTATATTTTAAACAAAAATAATAACAAAATTTTGTAAATATTTCTGACGTCAAAAAATAACAATAAAAAAGCGATATGTGCGCATCATAGCATGCATGATATGATTGTGAGAGGGATAGTGGAATGAGTTGGTGGAATTATTATTATTATTCATCATAATAAAACGTAAAAAATATCATCATCATCATATACATTTTCATTGTATTTTATTAAATATTATCTCTGATTTTTTTTTATTATATACTTCAATAATAAAACGAGTTGAAAATTTATTTAGTGAAAATTTACATAGAGAATAGAGTGTATTGTTGTTATTGTTTAAATAAACTTTATTTTATATGGAATGTTTATATTACTTTATGAAGTTTATTTGCTCTTTTAACTTTATGATTGTATTTAACAATTTATTATCATATTAAATTCCTTTTCTTACCTTTTTTAAAAAAGAGTGAAATAACAATAAACACTTATTTTTTTTCAATGTATTGTCTTTACAAATCATGACCACAGAAGTCCCTGCGTTGTGTGTACAGTTCAAAGGAGACTCTTATACCCATAGACCACATAAAACAACATGTGCTTTTTAATGAATAAACACAAAATGGGATCTTCAAAACTGATGACAATTTTTACCAGAATGTTAATGTAGCCCCACGAGAGAGCTTGAAAAAACTATAATGTATGCAATTTGCGTATAAATTCATGTTTATGACGTCAGAAACTTGCAAAAATTAGTATGAAAATGTTATAAGGGTTGCATAAATCGAATTTTCTGATCACTGCTATACGGGGCTACTGTTGGGTTTTGGTACAAACTAAATTTATTTATGTAAAACCTATCAAGTGTTTTGTGATATAAATGTTTATGTTTTTCTCTGGTCTATTTCTTTATAAAAATTATATTAATTGTAGTTTTCCTAAATTTAAGCAATTTGGCTATAAATCAAAGTATTGTGTATAAAAAAACATAAAAATACGTTATTCTGGCTCTAGTAATTTAAACTTCAGCGTCGAGATGAAATTCTAGTTTGACTAACAGCTCCTTCATTTTTCCATAAGAAAGCATATTAAACTAGGACAGGAGGATAAAGACGTCTTAATCATTTTGTTAGCATTGTAAAGCATGAAGTTTGTTTATTTTCTCACTAAACATACTTTGGAAGTCTTTTATACGTGAAGTTTGCAGTTAATTGTCGAACCCTGCTTTTTAAATAAACTTTTTATAAATGTTACAAAAAAACTTAGAAAAAAAAAAAAAAAAAAAAAAAGGATATAAAATTTTTGACTAAATATTTTCAATCAAAACTTTTATTGGAACATATAAACAAACACCATAAAGAAACTGCATACATGTATATATGTGTATAATATATATATATATAAAATATACAAAACGTTAATAATTGTTAATAATATAACAATGTCAAAAAAATCATTATTTGCTGTTCAAAGAGATATCCAGTAGCTATAAAATTGACTGAGTTTTTAAATTTTTACATATTAGCCTTTAATCTTTTTGCTTTGTAAAAAAAAAACTGTATAATATAAAAAGAGTCACAGATATTTTTTTCAATACAAACAGATTTTTTTGGTATTTAATATATTTTTTTAATTAAACTTTGTAATATGTTTTTTGTGTGCGTGCGTGTGATACGATTCGTTGATTAATTTGAGTGATTGTGATTGATTTTAAAAGAGGCTTTTGTGTTTTTAGAATACTGGACAGTTAAAAAAAATGTTAAAGTTATTGGAACAGAATGAAGTAGATATCACTAAAAAAGGTGAAAAAGAAATGCCAAAGAGTTACATAATATAGGTGTAATTTTTAAATTTAAACATAATCTGGTATCGATACCTGTATAAAAATAAAATATTAATGACAAATTTTAGTCACCTGCTTATTACAACTTTCATGCGATTCTTCAATGTTAGTCATTTCAAAATACTAATTTGCAAGAAATAAACTTTTATAAGTGCAGTGATGATTATAATAATGTTGTAATAATGTAAGTAATGATATAAATAAGTTGAAATGTATAGTTTTTCGTTTTCTTCTCTTTCTCTTTCTCTTTCTCTTTCTCTTTCTCTTTCTCTTTCTCTTTCTCTTTCTCTTTCTCTTTCTCTTTCTCTTTCTCTTTCTCTTTCTCTTTCTCTTTCTCTTTCTCTTTCTCTTTCTCTTTCTCTTTCTCTTTCTCTTTCTCTTTCTCTTTCTCTTTCTCTTTCTCTTTCTCTTTCTCTGTCTCTGTCTCTGTCTCTTTCTCTGTCTCTGTCTCTGTCTCTGTCTCTGTCTCTGTCTCTGTCTCTGTCTCTGTCTCTGTCTCTGTCTCTGTCTCTGTCTCTGTCTCCCTCGCACCAAGAGTAAGAGAGGAATAAAAATGACTATCCATTTCAGTGCAACATAAAAATCATTTCATTAGTGTTGAGTGCAATAATAAAAAAAAAGTTATTAGAATTTCCTATTAATTGTATAATAGACAGAGAACATTCAGTATCGAAAGAAATGCACTTAAATTAAGTATAAATAATAAAATTACCTTCAAAACATTTTTTTTTGGTAATATGTTATACTGGCTGATGTACAGTTTCGATCAAATGAATAGTTACCATTTAAACTCGATGTTTTTTACCGCGTTAAATTTTGTTCAATTTTGCAACCTTGTTTATGATTATTCATTGAACTCTATATTCTCTATCACATCTATATTCAAATTCATTGAGTCTATATATTGTAAATAATAGTTGACAAATACACCACAAGAAGTCACCTGTGATGCACTCAGGTAGACAATCCGGCGGGTAAATATTTTGCTTGCTTGCTTGCTCATTCTCTCTCTCTCTCTCTCTCTCTCTATCTCTCTCTCTCTCTCTCTCTCTCTCTCTCTCTCTCTCTCTCTCTCTCTCTCTCTCTCTCTCTCTCTCTCTCTCTCTCTCTCTCTCTCTCTCTCTCTCTCTCTCTTTCTCTCTCTCTCTGCTAAGAAATGCATTTAATGTTTTTTTTATGTTTCAAAATAACTGCTGACTTACCGATTTGCCCGATTAAGAGATTAAAATTAATATATTTTGTTTTATCATTTATATCAATATGATTTGTAATGACACTAATGACAGCAATTTGGTAAGAAAATAGTTCGAAACTTGTTATCAAACAAATACTTGAAAGCATTTCTCACAAGAGAGAGAGAGAGAGAGAGAGAGAGAGAGAATGAGCTAGCAAGCAAGCAAAATATTTACCCGCCAGATTGTCTACCTGAGTGCCTCACAGGTGACTTCTTGTGGTGTCTTTGTCAACTATTACAATATATAGACTCAATGAATTTGAATATAGATGTGATTGAGAATATAGAGTTCAATGAATAATCATAAACAAGGTTGCAAAATTGAACAAAATTTAACGCGGTAAAAAACATCGAGTTTAAATGGTAACTATTCATTTGATCGAAACTGTACAGTAAAGTTACTTCTCACAAAAAAAAAAAAAAAAAAAAAAAAAAAAAACTCCACTGCAAAGTTCCTTTCTGCACAAAATATTATTGAAGTGAACGTCCAAAAACGAAGTTTTACTATCGACTGTGATAATAAAATTTATCATTCATATAACTAGAGCTTTTTACGCAAAGGAATGACATTGCAATTTTGGTGCAAGTTCTTGAATGGTTAAATATATTATCTCAATCATGTGCAACATAAAGTGTAAAATTTCTGTTTTCTGTGTTGTATGAAAAAAAAAATCTAAATAAAGAGACCTGCGACTCTATATACAGTGAGAATACAAAATAGAGTAGTTTTAAACTGGTAATCACTAAGAATTCTATGCATTGTCTCTACACGTTCATGTTTTTATATTATACTCTAGTGCATAGCCTCTTCAGTTCCTGTATACAATACAGTGAATGTCAGATAATTTAATGGCAAATCAAAAAATATAGAATAATTGAGATAAGAAAACTTGACCAGAAAATGCCTTTGAATTTATGTGTTTTTTAAAGCTATTTTGAGTATTCTAGAAGGTAATAATAATAATAACTTTATTAAAGGTTGTATATAGATGGCATATAATATCTCAAAATTTTGAAAGAAAACTTCGAAAGTTAATGATGCCATTTGAAAGTTAATTGTAACATCTATACCTATGATAAAATTTTCAAAACCCATGACCAACAGCTAAGAGAGAAAATAATTATTGGAATTAACATGGGCTCTTATGGGACTAAAACTTCAAAAAATCATAATTAAAAATCTAGCATGGTGACTTTCCAATTTTTTTTTACATCTTTGAAGATACCATTGTCCTGTATCACTGTGCAAAATTTCAGATATTTCTTCCTTTACAATTTTTTTAGTAAAATCTCGCAGTACCTGATTTCCCGCCTTTACAGTAAATATTTGTTTTCTGAGTGTATAAAAAAAAAATTAGGGATCCCTGTATCCGTTTTCCGCATCACCTATGATTGGTTATTATTATGTAGTACCATTTTACAATTTTGCACAATACATTAAAACATCATTATATTCAATAACATTTTTTTTGACATTTTCATCAATACAATTGTTTATTTTTCTTTGAAGTTTAAAATTACGGTTGATTTGATATATTAATAAAATTAACATATAAAGTGATCATTTTTATATTGATTTTATATGTCAATTTTGTGTATTTATACTACAATAATACTCTATATAAACACGAAACATAAATTTAACTGTCGGTAATATTTTATAGTGTTACAACTGTGTGAGTTGTATATAGGATATAAATAGCTATTTTATACAGGGGTCTAAATTTATTAACCCTTTGCATTATTACTATTATGTTATTGTTTTCATTTTAATTACCAGGTACTTGATTGCGTGTGGTAATTTAGTTTAATATAGAACTTATATTATATATTTTTAATAATTATAATGTTGTTTTTTTAGCTTTTTCTTGTGTTTAAATAAACGAGTGTAAAGGTTAAAGTATTTTTTATGACCATCTTGCTAAGGAAAATGCGTTTAAAAATAGTGTTCATAATATTAAAGATTTATTATTATTATTATTATTATTTTATTTTATTTTTTTTTTTTTTAACTTTAGCTTGTTCTGTAAAGTAAATTGAATCTTATTTACAGTGATTGGCTGACCAACAAATAAGACACATTCATTGGTTGATCTTGTTTTTTGAGCCGATAAAAGTGAGTCGCATGATTCTTATGGAACTTTTTTTTGTGAGTTTCTTTCATTTTTATCAAGTCCAAAGTTATAAACGAAGAAATAACAATGATAAACCATAAACGTAGTAAACAGGTAACGACGTCATGATCAGATGTTTTTAACAAAGTAAAATTTTCGAAGCTGGCTCAAGAGTTGTGTTCAGTTTATAGAACGAAGTTCTGAAAAAAATATTTATAAAAAAATTAGATTTTTTTGTTTTTGTTTTTTGAGATAAAAATATGAAAATTGGACCAGAAAATGGCCTAGCATTTACGCGTTTTTTAAAGCTATATTTTGAGCATTCAATAGTAAGAAAACTACTTTGACAAAAGAGGCATATTTTTGTTATTCTGAAAGCCGCACAAAAACGTGGTTAAAATATATGACAATGAAATAATTAAAAAAAAAAAAAAAAAAAAAAAATCGGGGACTTAAGATGATAAATTGTATATCGATGTTGTAGTGGGAAAAAATGTATATCTCGTTATTTATTACGTGAGGAAAAAATGTGTATCTCCTATTTTACCAGGAGAAGCAAAATGTGTATCTAGTTCTATGTCACGAGAAGTAAAATGTTTAACTCGTTTCCATTTTTTTTTGTTTTTTGTTTTTTGTTTTTTTTTTTTTTTTTTTTTTGCTTGCCATATTGTGTTATTGTGCTACACCAATCCCAGTCAATACATTGTCTTATTGACAGATAAGGACTTTCCAGTCAATGGAAAAGCACACACGAGCCGGCCACGGCCTATAAGTACACAGCCCGGCATTCACCATGACAGCCTAGAGAAACCGTGGAAACGTTGATGATGTTGACGTCAGTAATCTTGATGGTGCTTCGAGATACACATTTTGCTTTGATAAAAAAAAGAGATACACATATTTTCAACTACATCGATGATCATGGTAGATTGTCAAAACCTCTACTTATATTGTAAAAATGCGATTCTTGAAACTAAACTTACTATATATTATATTAATTTTTGTTAGAAATTAAATAAATATACATTAGCTTTTTTAACTGTTATTATTAATATAAAAAATTCCTACTTTAAATAATATTTTATTTTGTACGAAAAAAGCCCAAAGGTTCATTAGTTAATGTTTAAATAAATTTAAAAAATAACGTTTTTGCTGACAATTTTATGTGATATTTTAACGTTTGTCGTATATAATTACTGTTTATTTTAAGTTTAGTATAAAATTATATTATAAAAGGTAAATATTCATATAACTATTAGCAAGGTGCTTTTTATCATGATGCTATTAGTTTAAAGTTTTTATAGGTTAATATTTCAAAATTACACATTATAACAAAAATGTTCAAAAAATAAAAAAGATTCTTTCAATTTTCAATAAAAAAAAAACTTTTAAAACATTGAAATTGACACAACGCTTAAAAGTTTTGTATTCTTATAGAATTAAAGTAGTGTAAAGTAGAAAAGTTTTTGTCAACATAGAAAAAAATAAAATTCAAACTTTTCATTATAAGAATTTGTATCAAAATATATAATTTTAACATACAAAATTACTATTTTCATGTAACTTTTTTTTTTCTTTCTTCATCATTCTTACTTTTTAATGTCACAAAAGTCACTTATAAACTTTATTTTGTAACAATGTAGTTATTTTTATATCACACTCCACCCTTTTACATTTTTTTTCTCTCTCTGGCACCAAAAAACACGTAATCTTACGCAAAAGTATCATTAAAAAAGAAAGAAATGAAAAAATGTTTTTAAGGTGAAATTACATGGTGATTTTGCATTTAATGGGGACAAAAAAAAACGCTCGTGCTGCTTCTCTCTCTCTCTCTCTCTCTCTCTCTCTCTCTCTCTCTCTCTCCACAAAAATTTATTTTATGATATTCTGAATAACTTTCAATACTTTCGTCTTGACGATAAAATTAGGTACTATCTGAAAAGTTATTATTTACTATAGCTTAAAATTTTAAATATTATTATATTATTATCAATGCTTTATTATTCAATTCTACTTTTTTTTTCAAAGCTCTAAAAAAATATAATATTGCTAACGAAACTTTTGAATAATAATTATTTAATTATGAACTTATGATTTTCAATGTGCTAACTTTAATATATAAATAAAGTACTTTAAGCTGAGCAAAAATTCTATGAATGTTGAATAAATAATAATACAAACAAACAAATAATTGTTAAAAAAGAAAAATAATAATAAAAAAAAATTATAATAATAATCTATATATGTATGATAAATTAATTTAATTATTAATCGAATTAAAATCATAGAATTTTTTTTCGCTTTTTTTCTTTCTTTCTTTCTTTTTTTAAATGCAGATTCGACATGTAACTCCACCTATATACTTTAACATTTCATGAAACATTTCTAACATTTTTTTTTTCCACTCTTTTTCTCAAAGACATCGATCTATACTAAAATGTAGTTGATGTTTTGCCAACATTATTTTTGTGTGTGTTAAAATTTGTTAAAAAAAAAAAACGTATACAGCATTATATAACAACAACGCATATAATAATATAAAATATACATATATAGCATCGTCGGCAAGTATTATCTTTAAGTTTGTGTGTAGCCAAGTTTATATTTTTAAAAAAATCTCTAGATATTTATCATTTACAACATATGAGTTGCTAGCTGGCCAAAACATGCAATACTACTTGCTGTGGTGTGTACTTGTAGAAATTATACGTAGAACAATAGAGTGAACAGCTATTGTTCTTCAAGTTGACTTTAGATAAACAATAAGTAAGTCGTATGATAATTGAATTGTATATAGATTTCTAGA
The DNA here is from genome assembly GCA_949318235.1 of Ecdyonurus torrentis. Lineage (NCBI taxonomy): Eukaryota > Metazoa > Arthropoda > Insecta > Ephemeroptera > Heptageniidae > Ecdyonurus > Ecdyonurus torrentis. The sequence goes on from OX439137.1 coordinate 12,207,438, forward strand.
ATTATTTTATTTTTCATCTAAAATGTCAGTAATGTATTCGCATTATACTGTATTTTTTTTTACGTAAAAGCAATGGAAAATAATTTTACCTTACCATATCTATAGTATAAATACAGTCTTTAAAATGAAACCTGATATTTCAAAAAAAAAAAAAAAAAAAAAAAAAAAAAAAAAAAGTGACTAAAAATTATACTATAATTTATTTAAAAAAAATCATTATTTGTAGAGTTGGTAAATTTTCAACAGTTATATCGTATGTAATTAATTAACCTAATGAGTAATAATTAATTAGACTGCAAGCAAGCAAGCAGGCAGGGAAAATAGAAAAGCAGCATAATTAGTCACTAGTATTATTTATCATTCTTGCAAAAGAAAATTCGTAGTAAGAAAGTAATTATAATTTAACGTAGTAATGTTACAACATACCTGTATATTTTCTTATTCATTGCTCGTTAATTATTATGAGACTAATTAATAACGTAGGGAACAATTATTACAGTAGTTAATGGTATGGAATGAATTTTCTTGGCACAATTTTTATAATTTTATTATTATTATTATTATTTAATGAATTATTGTAATATGTTACCACTATCTGTTCTCATGTAGCCATATCTTCTCATATAGCCAAATTTTAATTTTAATGACAAGTTGTCAAAGTCTTCGTTTTTTAATTTTTATTGTTTTTTTAATTGTTATTATAATTTTTTGGTGGTACCATTTTTTTTTTTTTTTTTTCATGTTTGTACTGTACGCAAATTTTGTTGTGTGTGGCTATATTGTGTTCTTATGCTACTCCTTTACCATGGTCCTGTCAAGACATTATCTTGTTGACTTCAACAGCACATACTGTGCTAAACATACAGCCCGTCATTCGCCATGACAGTCTAGAGAAACCATGGAAACTCTAGGAAGGCTGGACGGTGCAATCACATCAATCATGCGCCTCTCGAATCTCGTGTCTTGTCATGTAATGCACGTAAACAAGCAAGTGTTCTATCTCACACTTCACTTGTACACCTAGCAGTGACTCGAACCTGTGTTCGGTTAGAAATACATACTGTAGTTAGAGAACCTTAACAGAGAAGCGACAACCTCATGTGTTAGGCAGACCTGCAATACATTTGTTTTGAAAAGCCCACTAAAGTACCCAAACTTAAATGAAAGTCGAAATACTCTTAGCCAATGAAAAAGCTCCAATTTTGTGGGTAGCAAATCATCTAGTTTAAAAGTTTGGGTACTTTTAACGGGCCTTTCAAAACAGATGTATTGCGTGTCTGCCTAAAACGTGAGGTTGTCGCTTCTCTGTTAAGGCTCTCTAATTGTAGTTACCACTCACAGCCATCTATTTATCTTTTCAATTTTTATTTTATATAAAAGTATTTTTAGTCATTTTATACTAATTGAAGATTACAAACTATAAAAACTTTTAAAAATTCACCACAAAAATTAGAAAAATATCTTAAAAATTATAATAATACATTTTATGAAATGAGTTACAAAATATACAACAAAATAGAATTTAATGTAACGCTGACAACATTACTGAAACCTCAATTATTTTCTCGTAGATCTTATATTGTGAAATATAATAGCTATGTCGTTATAAGAATAAATAATATGTATTATATAACAGTGCTAAAAATATGAAAAAAGTTAAATAAGATTTTTTTTTATATGTATAATATTAAAGTTCAAATGGAAGAAAAAAAGTTAAATAAATAATTCCAATGTATATTTCATATCTAAGAAAATTGAAGTCTAAAAATAAGATTGTATTATACATAATATAAAAAAATGACATCAAGCTTGGAAAGTCATGAAATAATAAAGTTTAAGAAAAAATATATTATGGTATATATGTGACGTAACATTTTTTTTTTTTGTAATAGTAAAAGTTAGTGCTGAAAAATTACTTCAATCAAACTTTTTTAACCAAAAGTTTATTTTTTTATTATGTATATTTTTAGAAAAATTTCATATTTTTTTCTTATTTAAAATTTTATGATTTTTTTTCCTATTATAAAGACTTTTTTTATATAACAAATGTAATATTGTTATTTTTAAGTATTTGTAAATTTAGAGAATATTTGATATACTGAAAGTATTAAAACATAAAATGTGTTTCTAGATCGCCTTGCATATTATGCACTTGCACTTTTATTGTTCCATGTAAGATGTTTACATTTGGATTATGTGGACCAGACGTTTGCTATATCTAAACCTCACTTTTTCAATTGTTTATATATTTTTTAATATTCTTAAATTAAGACTATAATTTTTTATTACTTACTACAATATTATTGTATGTAATATACTGGCTGTTTGGTATATTATAAAGAAGAAAAAAAAGACACAAGCAATTGAAGCAATACAAAACACCATAATGTGTATAAATCTATAATTGGAATTGTTGATTTGACTGTTTTCTCGTCTAACAGGGTCGCTTTTATAGATATAAATCTACCAGATCCTAGGAGCGTATAGGTCTCTATAATTCATATATCTTTTAATTCAGTAAAAAAAAAAAAAAAATCCTTAAACCTCATTTCTGTTGGTGCCAATAAAAAGATATCAAAATTAAAATAAATTTTAAAAGGTTTTATAGTTTTTGAAAACTTAAAAGTCACAAGCGTAATTAAAAAATAAGAATAACGCTGCCTAAGTCACTGGTGCATTCTTATTCACACTGCAGCAGATATAAACGACGACACGACATTATTTAGACCAACAGTCCTTCTTTTTTTTTTTACGTTCCACACTTTAACTCTAGACGAAGAGTACAATGAAACTTCTACTTGATTTCCTCTTTAGTAATTGATATCCAATTAGAACACAGAGCTTTACAACTATAGCCTCTCTAATCAAAGTGTATTATGATTGTTTATGTTCGCAGATCTATTCAAGTATTATATCATTGGCGTATAGATCACAGAGAAACCTATATGACATCAGGGGTCGTCTAAACATCAATAACAGGTAAGAAATTAATTAATCATTTTAATTAATATTATTTTTTTTTTCTACTTATATCATTCAATAGGACATTTGCAATTAAAATAGTTTTAATTGAATATCTCTATTTAAATGTAAATTTTAATGACAATTTTTTTAACGTACCAAGTGAAAAAAACTGTTCTAATACCAGATGTAGATTTGTATTATAGTTTTTAATTGCAAATGGCTTGTTATGATGATAAAATAAATAAATTGAATTTTGTACTTGTAAAATTTACGAAAGAATCTTTTATATTATGTATTATACTTGAGTGAAACCATTAGCACCATATGGAAATCGATAGGTAAGCGCGTCTAAGACTAACAGTAACGAGTGAATTATTAATTCAAAATATTATTCGATAAAAAGACAAGAAATATGGCCAATAAATAAAGAAAGAAGGTATTGAACTTTGAGTGAACTCTTAGTAGACATTCTGTCTATCACAGGAGAATGATATGTTATTGGTTTTTACCGATCACACCCTGCTTGTTTACAAAATCTCAGGAGAAATCAACCATAGGGAATTCCCCGTCTTACCTGCAACTGCAACCAAAGAAAATGGTATTGTTCAAAGGCCCCCTTTTTTTTGCTACAAATAATGCGCATTACATTTAAATAACCATAGTTTTTCTTCACTTTATTAGCAGAAAAGAGGGTTTACGAACAGCATTTATGGTCATTTTTCACTTTTTTACTCCGTGTTTTTGAAGCACCATACTATTCGTTATTAAACACTACTCTCCACTATTATTTCTCTTCACTATTCAATTTATGCTTTATTTTAAAACAACTACAATATGCACTATCCATGCATTAAAAAGAAATAGAAATGGAATCTTTATTAATAATTAGTCACAAAGCATTAAGGAGGAAAATTGCCATAGAATCGGAAGTACGCATGTTTTCATGTTATGAAGGAAAGAAAATGAAATAATACAAAATAGACATAAATATAATATTGATACGCATGCAATAATATAATAGACAAAATATTCTGAGAATTGAAATTTAATGTTGCAAAAAAATATATAAAGTTGATACATAAAATTATCTTAATTACAATAAACTACACAAATCATGCATTACAAAAATAAAGTAAACTTTTTTTTAGTGTTTTTCCCTTATTTATTAATGTGTCTTCTTGCTGTTTCATAAAATCATTTTCCTTTGTTATTCAAACGACAATATATTTTATATGAATGCATTTTGATATTTACTCGAAATGATAGAGAAAAAAATTAATACGGTACACAAATTTTAAGACTAAAGTGTGTCACATTTTAAGATACACGGTGAGAAAAAAAAACTCTTTTATGGGACATTAAATTAAACTGAAATAAATAACGATACCTATAATTATTTTAGTGCTAACATCATAATGCAAAGAAAAAAAATGTGATATTTCTTTAATATTCAAAATTAATAATAATAATAAATGGTTTTTATTAGAGGCCAAAAAAGGTACAAACCCCACTTTTCATGTTCCTCTGATTCTTGTTTAACAGTATTTACAAGTCAGAGTATTTCATCATTTTTATTTTAAGTTATATAATATACAAAATTTTATGTTTTAACCAACAAGTTATCCAAAAATACATTTTTTAGTACACAGATCTGTGTAATTCGATATGTTTTCATTAGAATTATATGATTTTTTTTTAAGACCCATATTAAAAAATTATTATTTACTAATTAAGTTAAGGACTAAAAATTGAAATATTTTATGTATATATATATATATATATATAAATACATTAAAATTAATAGAAATTTAACATTAGTACGCACGCATTATTTATTTAAAATACATAATGTTTTTACTTCTAACACAATATTATGTTAAATTGCATATTTAAAACTCTTAAATAATAAATTAACATGTGTGTGTGTGTGTGTGTGTGTGTGTGTGTGTGTGTGTGTGTGTGTGTGTGTGTGTGTGTGTGTGTGTGTGTGTGTGTGTGTGTGTGTGTGTGTGTGTGTGTGTGTGTGTGTGTGTCTGTGTCTGTGTCTGTGTGTACTTATTAATAATTGAATCATCCCACAATCAAAACCGTTAATATTAATGTAATATTATTTAACATATAATAATTAAAAAATAATGTAAATTTTATTGAATTATTCCACACACCAAAAATAATTGAACTCATTTTAAATATAAACAAAATATAATATACATTTTTTTTTATTTATTTAACCGTATATAATTATTAATTTATTTGTCAATATTCAATTAAAATATAAACCTATACAAAATTGTTTTTTTTATTTTATGATTTCATTAAATATATCATAATTTGAAATCAAATTATATTAGCTAAAATATAATATCAGTTTTTAATTTTATATATATGTAAATGATATTACGTAATATTTAATATCAATATAAAATATAAATTGGAAAAGTTTTTGGTAATGACTATAAAGTATATAAACTGTTATTTTTATTTTTACCCCCCCCCCCTCTTTCTATTTAAACACGTTTTGTAATTATAATTGTCAATGTTCCAGAATTTAATGATTTAGTTTGTAAGGAAGACATTTTGATTTAAAACTATTAAAAAATTGAAGACGTTAAACAGAGTTTTTTTTTTACTCAAATCAGGATTTGAGTTAGATTTTTGTTTCTTTTTGTACAGTGATCATTGATTAAATTGTTTATTCAATACTTTTCTTATAGAAAAACGAATTTCATCACTAACTTTGCAACAATAAAAAAATTCTAATGCATGTCATGTTATTAGTAATTATTCATTAGTAATGGATCACTTGCAATAAACGTTATTTTTATTTTTAACTACTGTATCTATTTATTTTATTATTATTTGATTTAATTACTCCATACTCGATGGGGCACCAGGCCCTGACCGCCTCCATCGGGGTGATGTACTCTCCTGGACGCTTTTCCGCGAACTTATTAGAGCCGAATGCCTATTGCTACTGTGGCACTTAAGAGCGGGGCTCTTGGCCTCTCAAGCCCATGCCTTGCCCGCCTCGCGTCCAAAAACGAAAGCTAGGCTTATATATAAATATAAGTCGTATCATAGCAAGTGAAAGATTTTTTTAAACAAAGTTTTTAAAAATATGTGCTATATATTCCAATTACGTTCAACATAAGGTTTTTGATTCCGTATGTAATTTTAATATTAATTATTCTTGTAAGTACAGTACAATGTGGTTATTCTGTAATGCCACTTCTACAAGGTTACAATAAAAATATTACAATATGACTGATATAATTAATTATATTTTTTTATAAAAATAACATAAAAATTTATTAATTATTATTTTTTTTAATTTCAGGATTAATTAAACATTGCAAATATTACAAGTTCATTAAATATATTTTGTTCTTTAATTTCGAGTATATGTCTCATTGATGTCTTAATATTTTGTTTATATTTTAACTCCCCATGTTGTTGTTAAAGGTTTTGTAAATCTTTCAAGCTCGCACAGTGATAAGGTTATGAATTATTCTTAAAGCCATAGACCACATAAAACAACATGTGCTTTTTAATGAATAATCACGCAATGGGATCTTTAAAACTGCTGACAATTTTTATCAGAATGTTAATGTATCCCCACGAGAGAGCGTGAAAATACTGTAACGTATGCAATTTGCGTGACTATTCATGTTTCTAACGTCAGAAACATGCGAAATTTTGAAAATTTTCTGATCACTGCTACGTAGCTACAGTTGGGTTTTGAGACAAACTAAAGTTATTTATGTAAGTCCCATCAAGTGTTTTGTGATATAAATGCATATATTTTCTTCTGGTCTATTCCTTTAAGAAACAAAACATGCACAATTATTCCAATGAAAAATACATTGCTTCAAGGGATATACAAACTATATAAAACGGTCTAGACTAGATCAAGCTCACGGTCAAGTAGATAGAGTCTCCACTACTTAACAACACACGGGAGATCTGCTTTCGTTTCCGAACCAATATATACCGTAAGTTATAAGAACTCTGGTAAAATGGTTAGTGAAAGTCATGGCACATTCGGGAGATACTTGCATTATATATGCGGTGTCTATAATATTAACCTTGTTGCTCTTCAAGCAAAATAAGAGAAAATACTGCCGGCTTGGAATCATGGTTCTCTCTGTAACGATAGTAACCATGTAATATAATGCCATTTTTATATCTGCCATCATATGTATAATTTACCATGTTATGTTGTATATTTAATTAAATGAGAATTCAAAACAGACTATGTTTAATACACAAATATCGTAATTAATATAATTATAATTCGTCGTGTTTACGCTTAAAACCTCATCTTAACTGTCTGCAAAAGGTCTCATCTCATTTGTTTGCAAACAAAGGGTCCCCTTTCTGGTGTTTGGAAAAGGCCTCGTCTCTCCTGTTCGCAAAAAGGTTGAAAATTGTCATTATTATATAATGTGTTAATCAAAATGACTTTGTTATTAAAGGAAATATTGTGTTCAACATAATATAAGAGTTTTTTTTTGTGTGATTTTGCTATATCACCCAAAATCTATACTTCCGGTTAAAGTTAAAAATTTCAAAAAATTAATAATAATAAATAAATAAACAAAAGCTTTAAAATTACGGAAATAAAGTATTAAAAATTTGCAAAATACGCATGAAATGAGTTTTCTCTCCGTTACATTACGTAAAACGATATTGGTGTTCACTACAATTTGTAATAGACAGAAAAATAATATATTTATTTCAAAAGTCACTTATTTACATGGCTATATGCTTGTATAAGCCAAATAGCTGTTAAAAATAACAAACAAACAAATTTAAAAAAATACACAAATATACACATACCATCAAAACTATAATTTAACAAAAACATCTACTATAATTTAACATTATAATTAAAATTTTATGCAAAACTTTCTAAATAGAATTGTTTCAAAAATATAATATATTGTAACATATTTATTATGTTTAATTTCAAAATAATATAATTTCAAATAAAACAAGAGGTATATCATGCATAGTTGTAGTTAATTACAATATCATGCTCCAATATGTTTGTTTATTAGTGTACTAATTATATATATATATATATATATATATATATATATATATATATATATAATGCATTTACCTTTGTAAACTACTAGGTAATGTTATTTATTATTAACTATAATAAATGCTATATATATATATATATATATATATATATATATATATATATATATATATATATATATATATATATATATATATATATATATATATGATAAAATTATTGATTTAAAAATACATATATAAAAACAAGTGACGCTGAATATTTATACTATTTATATGGATATTGATTTTATGATTCATTTTAACTGATAATGTTTTTTTTTTTTTTTTTTGTGATATAAATTATGGTAATCTAGTTTGATAGAGATAGTGAGTGATATGTAACACGTAATCATATATTTAACTGTATTATTTTATATTTGAATGTTCAGAAATGTTGTATAACCTGTGTTCTTTTTAGATTTAAAATAATTTAGATTCATGTATAGTTAACAAATAAAAATGAACATATATATAATTTTTCCGCCTAGGGATAATTTACTATCATTTGCAAATGTAAAATAGCATGAATTTGTTTTTTTTTTAATTTATGATAGTTTTATAGGCACGCCGTTTTGCTACATGGTTTTATAAACCTAAATATATATAAGATTGCACGTAAATAATTAATTATAATAAGCTATGATAATTTTAATGATTAAAATATCTATAAATTATTTACACTAATTAAGCTACAGTTTTACAGTCATTTTACTAAAAAATGAATTTCTATTGGCATAATGGGAATAACGTGTATTTAGATAGAGTTTTGCGTCAACTGAAATCTCCATCGGATTGCATTGAATGGCCATAGAAATTCATTTTTAAGTAAAATAACTGTACGTTACATTTATACTAATTGTGCTACTTTTATTTTATTTTATTTATTTATTTTTGTAAGTTTTTGAATTTTTTTTTATTTTATAATAAAACAGTATATAAAAACTTCAGGTAATTGCTGTGACAGAATCGCAATTCGTTTCTCTTTCATAAGAAAAATATTTCCTTTATATTTTTATAACTATAAGAAAAGCTTACTAGCTACAAAATTGATTTCAGATTTAATTTTCTACAATTGACCAAATCATTGAAGTAGACTTAATTTAATAATAACTTGAGCTAATGACTATAGTAATATTATCTAATGGTTCTTTACACTTCACAAAGATGGCGCTGGTAGTTTTAAACACATAGTGCTGCCTCTTACGTAAATATGATGAACTTAATCAAGGCGCCAGGGGTGGCGCCAAGAGTATATAGGCGCTAAAATAATCAGATAAATCTTAACATGGTAATAACTTAGTTGTTACATAGATTTTTTTACACCTTTATACATGTACGAACATTTTAATTAAACATTATGTAATTTTACAAAGACGTTTTTTGTTTTTTATTTTAGATTAATGCATGCATTAAAATAACTCAAGTTTACATAAATTCGTATTTTTCTCCATAGTAATGCATTTTATTCAATAAAATAAAATATTATTTTTCTTACTGGGTTTATTTTTGTAAAATTTTAGATTTGAAGATATGTTTTGCTATACTGTATTATTAATTTCTTTCTTCTTTTTTTTTTTTCTTTCTTTTTTTCCCCCTCTTTTCTTTCTCACTTTTTTATTATTATTATTTTTTAATCTGCGAGGAAAACTATTTAAATGCTATTCATTTTTACCTCATACTTTTGCATTATAGAGAACAAGACAGAATTATACATATTTTGTATTACATTATCGTTCCGATTCCAAATTTTCAAAACGCTTGATGTTGTAACTTGTCGCTACTTTGAATTCAGAGCATTGCATTCTTTACGATGCATAAAAATAGAACATAAAAATAAAAATTAAAAGAAAAAATTGCATGCTTTGTACCCTTTAAAATAATTTATTGAGTACTGTGTATATATATATATAAAAAAATGACAAGAGAAAACTAAAATTAAACAGCATTATGACATATATTTAAAACGATAATTCATATTAGTCAAAATAAGAGATTCTATTATTATTATTATGAGAAATATGAGATGCAGTTATAATACATACAGAGAGACAGAGAGAGAGAGAGAGTAGGATATTATTATAAAGTGAGTGATCATAAATTACTGCTAAGGTAACATCTGTTTTAGTTTTAGAGCTGGATAAATTGTTTTCTTACTTGACATCTCTTTCTCTCTCTCTCTCTCTCTTACTTACTCGCACAACAATGCAAATCATACAGTATATATATAGCTCTATTTTATAAGTAACTATTGTACTCTATTCTATATCTGGCTTAAGATTATTTGTATGTTGACCTGTCAAAACAAATAATAATAATGTAACAGCTGCTTTGCATCATAATTCTACATTTAAAAGTCGTATTACATTGGTCCATAAGGTTTTCTATATATTTTTGTAGATCACAGTATGACACATTTTTTCTACTATAGAGTAAAATAGAAAGTACGCAATGGTTAGGTTTTCAATCTCTGGAGGGTATGAAGCAGAAATTTATCATTTTTTTTATTTAAGGCGGGAAATCAGGTACTGTGGGATTTGACTAAATATTTGTAAAGACAGAAAAATCTGAAATTTAGCACAGTGATACATTAGGATATGGTATCTTCAAAAATGTAAAAAAAAAATTGGGGGGTCACCAGGCTAGATTTTAAATTATGATTTTTTTTAAGTTTTAGTCCCATAAGAGCCCATGTTAATTTTAATATTTTTTTTCTCTCTTATGTGACGGTCATGGGTTTAGAAAATTTTATCATAGGTAGCTGTTAGTATTAACTTTCAAATGACATCATAAAGTTTCCTAGTTTTCTTTTTAGATTTTGAGATACAAGCCATCTATATAAAATAACCTTTAATAAAGAGATCAATACACAGCTTAAAAGAAGGTTAAATTAATATTTAAAATCTCTTAATAATTTAAATTAATTGGAATTTGTATGTGAGATTAAAGGTTTTTAATTGATATTGCTATTCATATTGCATTTTTAATGTTCAATACTGATCATTTTGTGTTGGCTAAATAAATCTTAATTCATGCAGTTAATAAAATAATGCATGAATGTTATATTTTTTCTATTTTTTGCCTTCACTCTGATACAATAGAGTAAAATTTTATATGACAGAGTGTGTACTGAATCCTACTACATATAAAAAATTTAAAAGTTTGATATTAATTTAATTAACTACTTTTTTTTTTTTTTTACTTATTTGGCTATTTTGTGGCACTACCATTGTGCTCAATGTTCCGTGAGACGTTTAAAAAAACTTTATTTAATGAAAAGACAATATAATTTTTTAACGAAATTTTATTTAGTTTTCCGTCTATACTAAAACTATAAAAATAACAAAGTTTTCCTAGTCAATAAAAAATATTACTTTTTTGAGGAATTTTTGAGTGATGACATAATACATGGTAATTTTGTAATGATTGTTGACTGCTGTTCTTTGTGTAAATATTTAATTAGCTATTACATGGTCGCATTTTTAGGCAATAATCTTAGCTGGTACATTGTATTAAAGTGGTATATTATTATGACAATAGGATCAGATAAATAAATGAAAAAAACTTAAAAAAATTACATATATGATGAAAATATAAATTCGTATAATAAATGCATTTATATATAATGAATGCTATATGAATTTATAGAAAAACGAAATATAAAAAATTTCTGTCCACAATATAGTGATGCACTTTTAAAACATACTATTTTATTGTTTAAGTATAAAATAAAGTATATTAATTAGCAGCAATGCTTTATTTATTTTTAGTGGTGAAAAGTTACTATGCTATACAGCATATTTAAAGCCATAGACATAGACCACATAAAAAAACTTGCGCTTTTAAATGAATAAACACGAAATGGGATCTTCAAAACTGTTGACAATTTTTACCAGAATGTTAATGTAGCCCCACAAGAGAGCTTGAAAATACTGTTAAGTATGCAATTTGCGTGAAAATTCATGTTTATGACGTCAGAAACATGCAAAAATTAGTATGAAAATGTTGTGTGGGTTGCATAAATGGAAATTTATGATCACTTCTACGGGGCTACTATTGGGTTTTGAGACAAACTAATGTTATTTATGTAAATCCCATCAAGTGTTTTGTGATATAAATGCTTATGTTTTTCTCTGTTCTATTTCTTTAAGCTTTTCTACTTCACGTGAATACTTAAAATTCTATGATTATATGGCAACAGTGTTTTCTATAAAATTAAAAGTATTGTTGTATTTTTTTTTTTATTTATTAATTCATTTATCATTATTGATTATTCTTGATGAACTTTTAACCTCATCTAATTTTGAAAAAGCTTAAAATCTATTTGTGTTTTTGTATCTTCTTCTTCTTAATACTAAAAGCATACTGACACTTTATCTCCTTATACATATATAAAATACACTAATTATTATAGTTAACTATACTGTCTAAAATGCTGCTTCAAAACTTTAGTAATTAGATTTTCATTTATATTTAGTAATGAAAATTGATGTTGATTTACGGTAAAGAGGTATATTATATAAGAGAAGGCTTTTAACATTGTAAATTATTGTTTATTTGGAATTTTGGTACGCGCGTAAGGTAAAAAGAAGGTATACGTATAAGCTTTTTAGAGTAAATTAATTTCTTTTAAAAGAGATTTGTGTTTAAGGGGAAAAAAGTATGCACTTCTTAGTAAGAATTAATTCCAATGATAAGAAAATATTATAAAGGTTTCATATTACTATTTTATATTTGACTATAATATTCCATATTATAATATAGAAATTATAAAAAATTTGCCGCATAGGTAACTGCTATCCTCAACTTTTTTGTTTTTTGTTTTTTGACTGGAAATAAGAAGAATAAAATGAAAATAAATAAAAATTAAAGAAACTACGTGTTTAGAATTTACTTTTCATTGCTCATTATCTCTCTCTCTCTCTCTCTCTCTCTCTCTCTCTCTCTCTCTCTCTCTCTCTCTCTCTCTCTCTCTCTCTCTCTCTCTCTCTCTCTATCTCTATCTCTATCTCTATCTCTCTGAAGCTAATTCAAAGCATTTTATTAACTTAATTGCTATTTTTTTTAAAATTACATGTTAAGTAATGAAATTTGAAAACTAAACTTAAAGCGTTTTCACCAAACTTCCACTTTTAATAATTATATATTACAGGATCCTCATGTACATAGTAGACTCCTGACGACTAAATTTCTATTTGTTAAAGCCATAGACCACATAAAACAACATGTGCTTTCTAACAAATAATCACGAAATGGGATCTTCAAAACTGATGACATTTTTTATCAGAATGTTAATGTAGCCCCACGAGAGAACGTAAAAAAACCTTTAAAGTATGCAATTTGCGTCATAGTTTATGTTTCTGACGTCAGAAACATGCAAAAATCAGTATGAAAAATGTTGTGCGGGTTGCATAAAACGAATTTTCTGATCACTACTACGAGGCTACTGTTGGGTTTTGAGACAAACTAATATTATTTATGTAAATCCCATAAACTGTTTTGTCTTTTAAATGCTTATGTTTTTCTCTGGTCTAGTTCTTTATTCTTTAAAAGTCATATATTTTAACGTTGTGTATTGTATCTAATAAAGAAAACATTCGTTATTAAATTCTAGTAACAATGTATAAAGACTTTGATTGATGCTAGTCAATTTATATGACAATGTAATAAAAGATTTACCTACGACAGTATATGTATATATACATACACATGATTTTATATTGTATACAAGATTGATAAACACGATGAGGTCAAAATAAATATAAGGTTGCTATGGATACGCCATGAACAGCATGTAAAAGGTTTCTTGTATATAAGTTTCTTCCTTAAAGTCTCTCTAACGTTAGATCTTTTTTTCTTTCCTTTCTCTCTCCCTGGACCTAAAAGAGGAATCACTTGAGAGGTTTCAGTTTTCTTTGTTGATATTTGTAAACAAGAAAAAGCCAGCAAGGATATTGCATGTTACTTTCGAAGACGTTTTGCTTCTCTCTATATCTCTTTCCTTTTTTTTTTTTTTTTTTTTTTTTTTTCCTGTTTTTTTTCTGTGCTTTATCAATGTATAAGCATGAGCATGTCAAGAAAATAAATAAAGTATTTTGATTTGATATCCAGTATTTTTTTTAAACAATAGTATTCTTGAATAAGTATACACATAATATTCAAATGTTATGAGATGAGATACATAAGCTTGTTCTGTAAAGTAACGTGAATCTCATTAACAGTGATTGGCTGACCAACAAAATAAGACACATTCATTGGTAGATCTTGTTTTGTTTCAACCCAATAAAACAGAGTCGCATCTTCAGCATGCAACTTTTGTTTGTAAAGTTTCGTTCATTTTTATCAGGTCCAAAGTTCTAAACGAAGAAATAACAATAAACAACCATATATATAAACGTAGTAAACAGGTAACGACGTCATGATCAGATGTTTTTAACAAAGGAAAAATTTCGAAACTTGCTCAAGAGTTGTGTGTAGTTTATAGAACAAACTATAATAATATGAAATGGCATTTTTTTAAAGTGTCAAATATATATATATTTTTTTTTTTCACTCATAGAAAATTTAAAAAGAATTGTAAAATCGGCTTTACAAAAAATATTTATATATTAAAATGCCCTGAAATACCATATAACATATTAATTTAACTTATCATATTTTAAATACGTACACGAAAACACTGTTATAAACGATTAGTTTTTATTTTGTGTCCGACTATTTGCCTATACACGCAGGATACATATATCCTGCAGATTATGCAACCCGCTGAACAATACAAGATGTCCTGACGTGAATATTGCAACGAATATAACCAATCAATACAATACATAATATATAATTATACAATGCTCTGATTGGCTGTAAAATATATTTCTGGGTGCTACATTTTAAAGAATTACAATTTCTTTTTCAAATCTTTTATTTATCCCACTTTCTTTTTCTTTGGAACTCTGAGAAATTTTCTCTATACTGTAGATTAGCATAAAAAATGCGTTTTTTTAAACCGAAGTTTAAATTAATAATATAAAACTTATTCTTATTGGTCGCTCTTTATTTTCTCTCTCTCTCTCTCTCTCTCTCTCTTTCTCTCTCTCTCAGATATATATATTTTTTCATAATTTAGAGTCAATATAAAAAAAAGGATATTATTATTAAATTATCTCATAAAAATATTATATTTTTTACACATAAAAATTTAGTACAAATTTTCAAGCTTCAAAAAAACACATCAAACAAGTTATTAAGTAATATTTTTACCTTTCTGTTTTTATAATTTTACATAAAAAACACTTTGTAGCCAACGAAACATAATTCTTACCTTTACATGTATTTCAACGGTATAATATTTAAAAAAAAAAAAAAACTTTGTTATTTTATCATATTTTTACACTAGCGTATATAACGTACTTTATTAAAATTTTATGTTATTTTTCTTTATAAAGAACTTAAAGTATTAATAATTATAGTAGGAAAAAAAATGCCTAAAAAATTATAAATTTTTCTTATAAAACTTAATTAAAAAATCTAGTACAGTACTAAAAAAAAGTTTGTTATATGTGAAAAAAAAATATTAAAAAATAATAATTAATATTTATTAAAAATATATTTTAAAAAGTAATTATAACATTTATTGATGTTTTTTTAACATAACAAAGAGTAAATTTTTTGATGCGTAAATTTGTAATTAATATTTTAGAATTACATTTTTTTGGTCTATTTTTTATAATTACAATGTTAAATAGCTTACAAATATTAAATGGAATGTTGTTATGAAAACAATTACATACTCTTTGAGCTTTTTTTTTTATCTGTTTTAGTATTATAATTTTGTTTAAATAGGAATCCCAATGGCATATCTAAAAGCGTAAGCATTTCTATTGCAATGCTAGTTTTTCACACTTTTAGTTTGTGATTGCGCTTTAACGAAGAGAATGACCGACTTGGTGTACAAATAGTAAAAAAAAAAAAAAAAAAAAAAAAAAAAAAACTTTATTTTTATAATAATTTCTTCTAAGTTACTTAAATAGTTTAAATATCTTATATCCAGCAAAAAAAATACTACAATTTTCTATTTTCAAGTGAAATTGAATGAATTTAAAAAATATTTTTTGATCTTAAAATTTTTTTAATAATATTTTGAATTTAAAAAAATATATACATATTTAAGAACTAATTTGTCTTGAAAGTTGACGCTAAAATTTTAATTGTCATATAATTTACATGTTATGTTTAAAGTGACCATTCAGATTGTGAGATAGCAGCCGGTCACCTACTACATTTAAAATAATTTGAGTCTTCATGTGTTTTACAATTGCTTTCAAAAAATCAGTTCAATAAAATAAAACAATGTATCAATTGTATTTTCGAAACAAATTCATGTTATAACAAATTTATTTTGAATTAGGTACTCTTTCCCTATCCATTAAATATTATCATTATTATTAATATTAAGCTATATCCTATGCATAACAGTTATTTAATAATAATGTTTTTGTGGTAAGTTACACTTGGATTTAGATACAACATTAAACAATTATTTTAGAGCATCATTTGTACGTTTATAGGATAATTAGCGTTAATTGCGATCGCAAACCGAGCTGGTATGGCTGAATGGTGAAGGCAGCTGACTCGTACCTCTGTACTCCTTACCGAGTATAGTAGACCCCTTGCACATCCTTGCGCTTTGTCACCATGTTTGTGGTGCCTAATGCATTGTCCAGCATAAGGGAAACAATATTTCTCCTAACTTTCCACATAAAAAGAGTTTATTTCAACTGAATCAATTTTTTCATATTCTTCTAGCTTATTAGGAGCTATAAATAAGGTTTTCATTGAGGTTTAAAGCTTCTTTTGCTATTAAAAAAATAAAAATGACGTTTTTTCCTATGCTGGCATATGTATTCCTGACCAACAAAATGACAGCTTTTAAATATGAGTGCAATAGGTTTGAGCTACAGCTAGGTGTGTAAACGTAAAGTGTGAGAGCACAACACTTTGTACGATGCATTATTTAAGGAACATAATTATGAAGACAAATTAATAATGACTAAACATATTATCATATAACTTTTATATATATATATATATATATATATATATATATATATATATATATATATATATATATAATATTAGACAAATAAAGTACTAATTAAATTGTTGTAAAAAATTATGAATAATAACAAATAATATTATCCATGATATGTTTATGTAAAGTTTAATTAAAAATTTTATTCATTACACTGATTAACAAAGCTGACAGATAACACAAACATTAAAAGTTCAAATGTAATGGTTATGACGTCATCAATCAAAGTATTCTATATAATATAAACAATCAGAATTTTGTTATTGCAGTCTCTGGGTTTTGTTTATGCAACAAAAAATATATACATGAAAGTAAATTTAGTGTATTCTTCCACTAATTTGAGCACGAAGTGTAAAATTATATTATGGTTCATGAATAAAATCTCGTATCGTATCCTTTTTTTTTTATTTATATAAAAGTAATAGGAAATAACCTCATTATAATAAAATGTTACATAGTATTATTTTTCCGCACTATTTAAGTAAACTACTTTTTGTATTATATAGAGTGTGTGCACATGACGTCATTCTAAGTGCTTTTCGATGCTCATCTTGAGCAATGAATAACATTGCTCAGCATAGGACCAACGTAGTTTTTGGTTATTTTCTTTAGAAAATTAGCATTTTTTATAATTTTTCTTGCATATTTGAAAAACTAATTCAACCTGTTAACAGCACCAATGCTCTCAAAAATATTGCGAAGTATTTTTAAACTTGCAAAATGAATCATTTTCCCATACTGGCTCATATTATTTAGTACTCAATGATGACGTCGACTTTAACATTAATGAAACCACCCTATTGTCATAAAAATAATATTAAAACAATAGATTGGTTGCATTCATATAAAAGTTGACGCTATATATGAGCACTAAATCACATGAGTGGTATGCAAAAATGGCACATTTTGCCAGTTTTAGCAATATTTTTGAGAGAATTGATGATATTAACAGTATGATAATTAGGTTTTCAAGTGTACAAGAAAAATAGTAACTAATAAAAAAAATAACTAATTTTTCAAAGAAACGGCCAAAAACAACATTTGTCCTATGTTGAGCATTGTTATTCATTACTTCAGTATGGCGTCGAAGCGTATTCAGTATAACGTTATGCGTATACACCCTAAAGCGTAAATATTTGAATACGTAACGTTTAATATTGGAAGTCGAGTGTTATTATAAAGCTATCATTTTGTTATCTCTCTTTTTTTTTTTTTTTTTTTTTTTTTTAATTTTCAACATTTTTTTTTAACAAAATGAACCATTTTATTCAAAGTTAATTTATATGTAACGAATATACATCTGTAATACAATACCATTTTATAACAATACACAATGATATTCAATGTGGAGCTATATTTATTTATGTTACTATACACCAATACAATCCATTTTCACTGCCTAATTCATTATTTTTACTCTCTATCAATTATTTTTTACTCTCTATAGCAAATGAGATAATAAGTAAATAAAGTAATATTAATACATAGATATGGTTTATTTAATGACATAATAATAAGAAACATTAAAAATTATAGACAAATCTTAAGTTTTTTTAAAATTATACTAATGAAACCATTGCTTACTTTTTTAAAAACATATTTCACAATATCTAACCAAGACAATGACATCGTTTGGTTTACTTTGAATATATATTATTAAATTGCAACCTAAAAATTATATATATATATTACGAATAAATCACGTATAGTACAAGAGAAAGAAGAAGGAAAAAAAAAAAAAAAAAAAAAAAAAAAAAAACGAAAAAAACGGACACGAAATTAAAACATAGCAATTAAAATAATGCAGTGTATTACGAAAGACCATAATACATGTATACAATGTACAAATTAAAAAAAATTTGAAACTATATAAATTTTATAAATTACTATTTCATACGAATAAACGTAAGTCATTATATATTTTAGTGGACTTTTTGTGTAGATAACTTTAAAAAAATATAATTTTAAAATTAAAGTTTATAAAATAAAGATTTGTATTTACTAAAAATTCATTAACATAAACGATCTTTTATTGTTGATCAAGATTAAAATTTAAAATTGTTTTCTACATTACTTTTAGTTTAAAATTTTATCTTTTTAAAGAGAGTAAAAAAATAAAATAAAAGATAATAATAATAATAAAATGTAATACATATAAAAACACACGAAAATAAATGACCAAAAAATATATATTTTTTTTTATATACAACTTAAATTGCGAATTCTCTTTACTTTGAGGTTATTTTTTCTTTGTTTATCTTTATTTTAAGCCTCAGTGATTTTTAGTGGCAAGAGTATTTTTTATATATCATCTCTCTCTCTCTCTCTCATTCATTCTATTTAAAAAAGACTAGACGCATAATTTTCTGTTACTATTCTCTTGATACTTAAAAAAAATCATAAAAGTAATTTAAATATACTAAAAAATTAAGTTTTAAAAACAAAATATAAAATAATCCTAAAGCTTACAAAAAATCATTATGTTTATTATACTCTGTGTTACAATTTCACATTTAATTACTTTAAAAGATATTTTAAATACAACATTTTTCTAGAGATTTGAATTTTGAGAATTTAAATACAAATATACATAATATTTCAATACATCAAATATTGTTGAGAAGTCACGATTGTCATTCAAATGCATGTTATTTGAGTAAGGTTTTCAACAATACAGAAATAATTTGATCAGAATACTTGGTATGTAGACCCCTTGCACATCCTTGCGCTTTGTTGCCATGTTTGTGGTTCCTAATGCATTGTCCAGCATAGGGGAAATATCTTTTTTCTTAATTTTGCACATAAAAAAGTTTATTTCAACTGAACGAATTTTTCTCATATTCTTCGAACTTATTAGGAGCTAGAAATCAGGCTTTGATTGAGGTTTGATGCTTCTTTAGCTATTAAAAAAATAAAAATGACGATTTTCGTATGCTGGCCTATGTATTCCTGACCAACAAAATGGCGGCTCTTAAATATGAGTGCAACCGGTCTATAGGGACTTTTGTCTTGTTATAGAGGCAATAAATACTGTATTTTGTATTGTATTATTACACAATTACTGAATACGTTAGAAATAAAATTTAGACCAAAGTACTGTAACAGCATCGATAGCAAGTCACGTATTATGTATCTTGAATGTAGTTCATTTTAATGCTCTTCGTGTATATATATATATATATATATATATATATATATATATATATATATATATATATATATATATATATATTACAGTAATTTGCATAAAATTATCAGTACCTTTCTGATACACCTTATTCCATTATACCTTGTCATGATTTAAGTTTGAAATAATGCAATAAACAAAAGAATTATCAACTTGAATGTTATATAAAATTTGCATATTTGCCATCAAGTTGTTTTTAGTTTTTTACTATAGAAATTTTATTTTTTTTTATTATTATTTTTTTTTAATTTTTTTTTACATCTTTTAGTCTTTGGGTGTTCAATTGAAAAAATGATTTAAAATGAAATATCTTTTGAAAGATTACGATCTCAAAACTAAAAATTTTAAAACAGATTTAGAATATAGTCGAGAATCAAATGTTGGCATGCTGGTGTTTTTTTATGGCTTATTTAAATGGGAAAAGTCAATTCTTAATTGTTAGCTCTTTTAAGAAATATTGAGTTGAATTTTTGGTACCACCATTCTGTACCCTGGGTATCCAAATCCAAATTTATAAGTTAAGCTTTATTGGTTGAGGAGATAGGAATTATTTTAAAAATATATACAGTATAAATTTATCTACGAACAATTGGGACCAGTCAAGAAATGGATCTCGTACAATGCATAAAATCTAGCAATTGTTCTTATTAAGATTTACTGTACGTGTAATGCCAATAATTTTAAAATAATGTAATATTAATAACAATAAAAAAAAGCATTTTAGACGAATGAATAAATAAATATTAATGAGTAAAGTAGGATTTCATTCCACTACGTTCTAGCGCCATGCTTGACTATTTTTGTTATTCAACTTAACAAATAAAGTTACTTATTGTAACTGATTATTGTAAAACAGCTGGGTTAAATTGAGAGGTTTGCAGACTGATTTCACCCAATAAAAAGCTGTTAGTTATTATTATAGAACAAACATAATTTTTTGTTTTGTTTTTGTTTTTACTGCGAACATTTTTTTTTAATTTATCACTTTTTTTTAAACCATAAAAAAATCATCGGTTATAAAATATTTATTTGTTTTTTTAATTGGTTAAACAAAAGGCTTTTTTGCTATAGACAATGTGTTTTAATGGTGTCAAAGGGTATATAAGCACAAAATACCTAAAAAACTGACTATTAAAAAGTAATAAATGTATCAGTATAATATAGTATTATTCCATTTATAGAAATTTTAAGCTACATACACTATTTTGTTTGATTAATATCATAATATTTGAGTGATTAACTATAGTAGGTTGAGTATTAAAAGAACTAAGCATTAAATGTATCAACCATTCATATCAAAAATAGATTAATATATTATACCACAAATTATGATAACCATTGAGGAAAATAATATAACTTTACCGATTTCTAACTTTTTAATATTATTTCCTAAAAAAAAAAAAAAAAAAAAAAAAAAAAAAACTTGAAAATAACTTGAAAAGATCTTAAAAAAAACTATTCGTGTTCTCTAAGGCAAGAGATTTTAATGATATATATATATATAATATATATTATATATCATACATCTAGAAATATATAAAAATGAAGTATCTATGTATATCATTATAGTATACACTTGCATTTATATAATTTTAATTAAAAACTCGTTACAAGGAAAAATAAATGCAGTTTATAATAAATAATAAAATTTACAAAAAAAAATAATAATAATTAGTATAAAATATAAAACACTATATCAAAATTCTTATTTATAGTACAAGGATAAACTAATTAACTTTGAAACTTAATCTACTTTAAGATGGATTTCAAGTAGCAATTAAAAAATAATAACAATTAATAAAAAATATATATTATACAGTTTATAAATAAGTAAAGAAGAACTATGTGTACAGTGAAACATATGAATGCATAGTGAACGTATGCGGGGAAATTTAGGGGTAACAGCGCAAAAGGGCTTAAGCAGTTTTTGCAAATTATTATTATCATTTGATAATTTTACCTTATATGAATCGTTTCAATATGCATTCATATACTTCAAATTTTTTCTTTAATTTTATGTAGCAAAATAATTACTCCCGTTTCAAATGATGCTCTTTAATATTTTGCTTAGTTTTTTTTTTTTGTATGTAGGAATGCACTATAAGGAAACTTAAAACCTTATTTAAGAGGTCAAAAAGTATGAATTTGTCATCTTTGCTATATAATAAACCCTACCACACCCAGTATTTTTTACGTCTCTATCGCATCAAATAGTTTCAAGTGGAATTATCACGAGCAGGCCAAACGTTCCATCTGACACAGTAAACCCTATGTAGATGGAACGTTTGACGAGCTCGTGATAATTTCACTTAATACATTTTGACGTGATAGATACTAAACCAATTTAGTTTCTTTGTATCCATACAATTGTTCTTCATACCGTACAGTATTTTTACTAAAAAAAATTGACAATCAGATGGAGATTCCTTTGACACAAAACTCAATTTAAACACATGCTTTTCAAATATAAATAAAATTTTAAGTAAAAATATTGTACAATTATAAATTGTACATAAAAAAAAAACGAGTATTTAAAACTTATTTTCCAGTGTATTACTCGTCTCATCATTTTAGATATAGAATAAGAAATTTTAAATTATAATTCTTCCTTCCTTTTCTCTCTCTCTCTCTCTCTCTCTCTCTCTCTCTCTCTCTCTCATTTTCTATATCTCTCATTGCTCATTCTAAAGTGCCACTTTCTTAAATTTAATTAAAGTAGCTTCAAATTGTAAGATTTAAAAACAATAACATGAAAAAACAATAAGCTAAATCAAGCTTCTCAAATGCAATTTATAAAACAAAAACTTTTATTCTTATTTTATTTTTGCTTTTTAATTTAAAATATATTATTAAACGTATAAATTTATTTTGTGATGTTTCTGTGTTTAATATTAAATTTTATTAAATTTAGTGCAGTAATTTTATATTTAAGTATATGCATATTTCTCGTATACAGTTGCATTTATATGTATATAGTGCATTATAGAATATCTTTTTGAGACGAATATTAACTCATACAAGATTATGGCGTAATAAAGAAATGCTTCAATTTAGATTTCTCTGTCTCTTTGTGTTTTTAATCTCAATAACTTTTTTCATGAGTTTGTTACTTTGTAAGTAACAATTATAATTTCTAACCACTGTGGTTTGATTTTCATCACAAAGATAAAAAGTTATAATTGTACAATTCGGAATAACTAAATTTTGCAATGAAATTCTATATAAAATTAAAGTCAGAGGAAAATATAATTCAGCACAAATTTCCAGATAATATGTACAATTATCTTGCATGTTTAGAATTATTTTTGGAATGAATTTCAAAGCAATAACTACATAATATAGTCTGCGTAGGTGTTTCTTAGGAAAATACGTGCAATATGAGATTCGTTTAACAGTCTGTAATCAAGTGATCTCATAAAACATATCTTATTTCAAGTAAGTTTACAGAAATTAAAAAAATCAATAATAAATAATCCATTTTATTTGTCTTGTTTGAAGCCTTTTTAAAGCCATAGACCTCATAAAACAACATGTGCTTTTTAATGAATAAACATGAAATGAGATCTTCAAAACTGATGACAATTTTTACCAGAATGTTAATGTAGCCCCACGAGAGAGAATGAAAATATTGTAAAGTATGCAATGTAAATGACTAATCATGTTTATGACGTCAGAAACATGCAAAAATTAGTATGAAAATGTTGTGAGGGTTGCATAAATCGAAATTTCTGATCACTGCTACGGAGCTACAGTTGGGTTTTGAGACAAACTAAAGTTATTTATGTAAGTCCCATCAAGTGTTTTGTGATATAAATGCTTATGTTTTTCTCTGGTCTATTCCTTTAATATTAGAATAAATATAACGTTTTTATACGACTTGTACCCTAATTAAGCAAATATTTTATTATTGCAAACTTAATACAACATATAGTTTTAAAAGTGCACTTAGAGATAAAATATTAGCATTGTAACCAATTTTACATCCTTTTAATTGAAATATAACACTTGTTTACTGTGAACTATTAAAAAAAAATATATACATACGTACATAGAAAATAGAGTGAATATGTTATATAACAATTTTTATTAATACAGTAAAAAGTATGATATAATTTTATGAGTTCCCATGCATTTTTATACAAAAACAAAACAATACAGGATGTTTTTATTTTTTTGAATAATGCGCATTGTTTTATTATATCATTGTATTGTTGTATTGAAGTACTGTAATTAAATTTTATTTTTTATTCATTCAGTTTATATATATAATGTATAACAGACGCAGGCAAAAAAAAAAAAAAAAAAAACTTAATAGAACTTGCAATTACGCAGTTATGCGGGCAAGTGCCATATTTGAGTAAATTCAAATTAGTTCTTTATTTAGCAACACAGCAAGTCTACATACACCGAAATATAATACATACTAAGGTATTTCTACAGATAGGTAATCCAAAGAGAATATCGTTATTCAATTTTCTGTTGCCTTTAATTTTATTTTATCCTGGAAGTTATATTTTGTTGCCCATTTGATCAATGTAATTTTGACCCGCAATACACTTCTCCAGCTGACCAGTACTTTTCAGCGGGAATCCTCTCTGGATTACATGAGTTATCTACTTACATTAATACATACGTACAGCACAGCTCTGGCCAAAAGTTCCCGAACGATTTTTATAGGCAACCAGCAATCACAGTATGTCATCTTTATGAGAAAACGCAGCGGCCGCTGCTGCCCCGTTCGGGAACTTTTGTCCAGAGCTGTACATACATAGCCTAAAATAAGCATATTTTTTTACTCTCTTTGTACGTAAACATCTTTTACGTATTTTTAATATTTTTCACGTAGTTCATCATAGCTACCATCAATAGTTTATGAATAATTAGCGCTATTTTTTAATTAGTTTTTTTTTTTTTTTTTGCTCACGTATGGCGTCGAAGCGCAAGCTCAAGTCAATAAGGGTAACCACCTCATACAGTAGCAAAGTGTAATATAAATTGTAGTAACATAATATATTTGAACATCAATGCATTTTTCCGCACTAAATTAACAAAATCCATATTTCTAGATGAAAGGTTTGATGCACTGCTAGGATAGCTGCGTCACCTGTATTAGTTATCATATTTTAGCTCGTTCTGTAAAGTAAAGTGAATCTCAATAACAGTGATTGGCTGACCAACAAAATAAGACACATTCATTGGTTGATCTTTTTTTTTTTGGAGCCGATAAAAGTGAGTTGCATATTGAGACTGTAACTTTTATTGGGAAGTTTCTTTCATTCTTATCAATTTCAAAGTTCTAAAAGAAGAAATAACAATGATCGACTATATGTATAACCGTGGTAAACAGGTAATGACGTCATAACCAGCTGTTTTTAACAAAGGAACATTTTCGAAGCTGGCTCAATATTTGTGTGTAGTTTATAGAACGAGCTATTAAGTAAACTATTCATACTAAAAGAAATGGCAATATTTTTACACTACACGACAGATCTTGTTGTGTATTGCCAACTTCTTAAAAAAAAATTAAGAACCCATAGAACAAAAGAAACAAAAAAGTAATAATAATTAAAATATTTAGAAATCATGATTTTCAGTTTTACTATACAAAAGTTAATGCTCCTTCTATTTTCTATGTAATATTTTGTGACCATATTACAAAAAAAAAAAAAAAAAAAAAAAAAAAGAGAGAAAAAAATGTAAACTTATGACGTAATAAATTGATTTCTAAAAGTTTAGAATAAACTTTCAATAAACACCACACCGGGGTTGGAAATTTTCGTTTGGTGTTGAATAGTAGTGTCATCCGTTCTAATTAAATAAATAAAGGGGGACAAGAGAGAGAGAGAGAGGTTTTTAAATATCAGAGTCCAACAGAGAACGAAATACTTAATTAAATTAACGAGAGAAAAATAAAGAAAACTTCTATCCAAAATAAAAAAATTGTTTTGTTACAAAATATAATATTTTATTACGTCACAATAATTTACGTAATATATATATATATATATATATATATATATATATATATATATATATATATATATATATATATATATATATATATATATATATTAAACTTTATAAATTAATATTTATTTCATATTTAAAATATAATTCACATTTTTTTAAAAAAACTAAAATATTTTAAATATATATTTTAATAGATATTTATGATATTGGGAGTATAAAAAAATAAATAAATATCCACTGACTGCTTTAATGAATACATTTATTTTGGTTTACGTGTTTTTTTTTTTGTTTGTTTTTTTTTTCGTTTGTTTTTATAATACAATATTGTGGGTTTTAAATGTCAAATATTCATATAATTTTACCTTTTAAGTCTTTGAAACTGTTAGCTGAATAATTTATTTTAATGTTATATAATGTATGACTGCGTGAGTGATGAACAGATCTCTCTCTCTCTCTCTCTCTCTCTCTCTCTCTCTCTCTCTCTCTCTCTCTCTCTCTCTCTACATCTATATGAATATATACATATAATATAATATTATTTCTCTCCACAGTTTTTCAGTATTATCAATAAAATATTATGTAATCAAGCAAAATAAATAGCTAAAATAGAGCAAACAGATTTAGCTCTTAAAGCCATAGACCACATAAAACAACGTGTGCTTTTTAATGACTAAACACGAAATGGGATCTTCAAAACTGATGACAATTTTTACCAGAATGTTAATGTAGCCCCACGAGAGAGCGTGAAAAAACTGTAAAGTATGCAATTTCCGTGACTTATCATATTTATGACGTCAGAAACATGCAAAAATTAGTATGAAAATGATGTGCGGGTTGCATAAATTGATTATTCTAATCACTGCTACGGAGGTACAGTTGTGTTTTGAGACAAACTAAAGTTATTTATGTAAGTCACATCAAGTGTTTTGTAATATAAATACTTATGTTTTTCTCTGGTCTATTCCTTTAAATAAGTATATAGATTACGAGACGAATTTTGTATTTATATTTTGTTTTTTTCTTGTTTGAAGAATTAAGTCAATTTACAAATCTTGTAAGTTAAAATTTAAAACAAAGTTAATTTACATTTTCATATTTAAAGTAATTTATATGGTATGTATTTTATAAATATTGGTATAAAATGTTTTTGATTCATTACTCTTTTATAAGAAGATTGAATGATTATACTATTATTTATTTAAAGAATTTTTTTTTAGATTGAATGATTATACTATTATTTATTTAAAGAAATTTTATTTAGATTGAATTAGTTCTTTCAAATATTATGTATACGGTATACGTAAATATAATTCGTACATTTTTTTATTGTTTACATTCACAAGCCAAGGTGTATTTACCTTATTACACTCAAAAAAATTAATACTAACAATATATGTAATAGGTATAGATATAACCTAAAACATAGGTATTATTATACTACAAGAATACCTAATGCAGGTGCACTGTGCAACAATAAAGGTGTGACTCACTTAGATTAAGTGGTATTGTAGTTTTATAACTACCTTTTCCAAATTTAAGTGTACCTATTGCAAAATACAGGTTCATGTACCTGTTATTAGTAGTAATTTTTTTCCGTGTAGTTTGTTAACTTAATACAACATTATATACTTTTTTTAACACCTACTCAACTTTCATTATGATTGAATATTATAAAAATAGCTTATTTATGATTTAAGGCAGGATATCAGGTACTTCGGGATTTGACTAAAAATTGTTAAGAAAGAAAAATCTGAAATTTCACACAGTGATACATTAGGATAAGGGTTCTTCAAAAATGTAAAAATTTGGGGGTTCACCATGCTAGATTTTAAATCACGATTTTTTGAAGTTTTATTTCCATAAGAACCCATGTTAATTTCAATAGTCATTTGCTCTCTTATCTGATGGTAACGGGTTCTAAAATTTTTATCATAGGTATCTGTTACTATTAACTTGTAAATGGCACAATAAAGTTTCAAAGTTTTCTTTTTAGATTTTGAGATACAAGTCATCTATATGGGGTGTGTACGCATGACGTCATTCTGAGTGCTTTTTGATGCTCTTCTTGAGCAATGAATAACATTGCTCAGCATAGAACAAAAGTAGTTTTTGGCTATTTTCTTTGGAAAATTAGCTATTTTTTGGTCATTATAATTTTTCTTGCATACTTGAGGTACTAATTCAACCCGTTAACAGCATCAATTCTCTCAAAAAAAAATTGCGAAGTATTTTTAAACTGGCAAAATGTGCCATTTTCCTATACCGGCCAATGTTATTTAGTACTCACTTATGACGTCGACTTTAACATGAATGAAACCACCCTATACAATCCTTAATACATAACCAATAAATGAGATATATGGTAAATTGAAATTTAAACAAAATTAAATTTTTAAACCTACGAATATCATGTTGACAATTAATCTCCATGGATTATGTATGCGGTAAAGTACAACAACAATTATAAACCATATACTGTATGTACAGTTCAAGGTGACCTAGTATTCTATAATTAAATTTATTTTTAAATACAAACATTATTTAATATATTTCTTGGAAAGATCATTGTAAAATTCTATAAAAAATATTAGTAAGCTATATAAATATTAATTATTTGTATACGTGTTTTTATTATTATTATTTTGTTTGTCTTGGTGTTAGAATATAAATTTTTGTAATGTACATTATATAATACTCACAGACAAAAACAAATACGTATAATAAATAGGATGCTGCAAATAAAGCACTGATTTATATTATTTTTTAATATATACAAAAACTGAAAAAATTTCATCGAACTATGTTTGTTTCCTAAAAAATAAATAGTAGAGAAAAAAAATGTAAAAAATGTTTAAAAAATGTTTAAAAAATGTTTTTAAATAATGAAACTAACAATAAGTAGTACTATTTTAATGTGTATATTTTTATGATTCAATCATGAAACTGCCAATAAGATTAAAACCTTTGCAGAAAAATTAAGTATTTAAAGTTGTATATTTTTTTAAAATCATTAATGCTTCATAGCTATTTTGTTCCTTTCTCTCCAGTTTTTATGCTTTTCATTTTTTTTTTTTTTCTTTAAGCATTTGTAATATTATGCTCATACATAGCGGTGCGTAATGTTTGATATTAGGATAATTTTCTCATTGACTTTTATTATGATAATTTTGTATTTACTCAAAATATTACTAATGTTTTCTGTTGGGGTTAGGTGTAAGAGGGGAACAGTGTCATTCTTAAATCTTGATCTTTTCTATAAATTTTTTATAACAGACGATTTTTTCATTTAATATTTAATTTATATTATATTAATAAGCATAATTACTTACATAATTTCACTTTAACTTCATTTATGCTATACAATATAACTGCAGCATAAACTACATAATTTCTTCTTTCAGTGCCGTTTGTTACAAAAATCATTAAAACTAATATTTCCTATTCATAATATTATAAACTACTAATTTACAAAACAGAAAAAGTGCATTTTATGATGCATAAAAAATGCTTATATTTCCTGTTATATTGTAAATCACACAATGTATACATTTTTTTTTTAAATTTCCCTCCATTTCCTATATATTGATGTTGAGTTTCTATGACAACGGTTTAGTAGAGCGAGAATATAACACGGACATTAGTTCAACTACTGATCGGGCACGTTCATATTAAATGTTCTATACTATATGTAACATGCCTATCATTGTATACGTGTTCGTTATAAATATATATATATATATATATATATATATATATATATATATATATATATATATATATATATATATATATATATATATATAACAATCATAATAATGATATCGTCGTACTGAAATGGCTTTATTTACACCATTAAAATATTGTTGCCACTTTGAGATTTTTCATCTCTCTCTCTCTCTCTCTCTCTCTCTCTCTCTCTCTCTCTCTCTCTCTCTCTCTCTCTCTCTCTCTCTCTCTCTCTCTCTCTCTTCTCTCACTCTTTTAATTAAAATGTCATACAGAGCATATTAGAAAATTCAAAGCTTAAATTCAGTATCTTGTTAATGAAAAAAATATTTAATATCAAATTATTAGATCAATTAGCTCATAGCTCGTTTGCTGTAAGTGCTAATTTCATACAGACTTAAAAGCATAGAAAACATGAAACAACATGTTCTTTTTCTCGTATTAAACACAAAATAGGATCTACAAAACTGATGACAATTTTTACCAGAATGTAAATGTAGCCCCGCAAGAGAGCGTGAAGAAAACTATAAAGTATGCAATTTACATGAATATTTCTGTTTATGACGCCAGAAACAGGCATAAACTAGCATGAAAATGTTATGCGGGTTGCATAAATTGAAATTTTCTGATCACTGCTACGGACCTACATAATACATAATAATAATAATAGTTCTTTATTGGGTTTAAGATTGTGAATAGTACATATAGCAAAAAAAAAAATACAAAAACAACAAGTAAGTAACCCAACGGGTGATGAGAAAAAGGCAAAATGCATATACACTATAGTGATCTTTTTGGGTTTTAAGACCAATTAATGTTAGTAAGTCCCATCAAGTGTTTTGTGATGTAAATGCTTATGTTTTCATGTTGTCTATGCCTTTAATATAGATTCTAAAATATTATTTTATTGTGTCTATAGACCTAAGTTATTTTTTCTTCTTCTTCTTTTTTTTTTTTTTTACATAAATTGCGCTATAGAAATATTAACTTTTTTATTATTTCAATGTATAGTATTTAATTGCATTTTTGTGATGGATTTTTTTTATATAAAATACTTTGAAGCGCTAGTAATGATGAATTAATTTCTTGTAAAGGTGTGCAAATTTTAAATCTTTATAGTTTTATTAAATTTAAAGTAATTTTTTTACCATCTGCCTTGATTGATCTTGAAAGTTGAACATAGGTGAAAAATAGCTGAAAATTTTACTTGCTTATAAAGATTTTAATTTTACCTTGAAGTCATTCCAAATTTACTTTATAATGTATACTTTTTTTAGCTAAGTTTCTTGTTATGTATTATTTTGTTAAAGATTTTAAAATAAAAACTTTTTTTATTATGGTAAAAAGGGTAAAACTCAAAAACATTTTTTTTAACTATAAACAATTTTTTTTACATACTTTTTTAATAATATTAAAATTTTGTTTTTATATAACATGAATATATTAAGTTTTTTGATATAAAAATTTAATTATAAGGTTAAAAAATTAATTTTGGTATAAAATTGTATGCCTTAAAGGTGATTATTATTGTATTAATTACAGACACCTACTGAGAAAAAAGATCAGTGAGAAAAGTTGAGTTTTATCATTAAATTTTTATAATATTAAAAACAACAACAACAACAACAAGAAAATGTAATAAATTTAATACTTAATTTTTTTTTTTTTTTACAAAAATAAAAACATGAAAAATTATCTTTTAATAATGAAAATAATAAAGATTGTTTTTATAACGAGTTATTATTACCGTGTTTAATGTTTTCGAATCATTGTATATATCTAATGACTTTAAAATAATACTTTTTAGGTTATAAAGTTTTTTTTTTTTTTTTTTTTTTTTTTTTGCAAAACAGATAACTGTTTATGTTTTGTAATGTTCATCACCACGATTACTTATATAGTTCTAATTTAGCATAATTTATGCCGTGTAACGTAAATGCAACATAAACTATAGCTCGTTCTGTAAAGTAAAGTGAATCTCAATAACAGTGATTGGCTGACCAACAAAATAAAACACATTCATTGGTTGATTTTTTTTTTTTTTTTTTTTTTTTTTTGAGCCAATAAAAGTCAGTTGCTTATTGAGACTGGAAACTTTTTTTGGGAAGTTTCTTTCATTCTTATCAAGTTCAAAATTCTAAAAGAAGAAATAGCAATGATCGACCATATGTATAAACGTAGTAAACAGGTAACGACGTCATAATCAGCTGTTTTTAACAAAGGAACATTTTCGTAGCTGGCTCAATATTTGTGTGTAGTTTATAGAGCGAGCTTGTGATTTCTTTTATCTGTATAGAAAGCCTTGGAGTTGATTTTTTTCATTATTATTTTTTTTTTAAGGTTTAGGTGTATCAAATTTCGTACAGTATAATTGTATCTTATAAGCGTATGGCTGAAATAAATGCTTGTAAATCTACATGTATTGTACTGTATCGTAAGGCAACTTACAAACTACCAACTATAGATTTTTTTGTTCGTATATCCGATTTCAATGTAACGTACTATACGCATGTGCAGAACGCTACTCCGGAAGCAGATATTAGCAAAAATCTAGATTGGTAATAAAATAAAATGGGTAGTTTGTACCTTGACTTCCTTATTGACTAATTAAGATCGACTTATGGCAATTTTTCTCACATCCGCGTCCGTTTTTTAACGTACTGTGCATGCATATAGACCGGTTGCACTCATATTTAAAAGCTGTCATTTTGTTGGTTAGAAATACTAATGCCAGCATATGAGAAATTTCATTTTTAAGGTTTTTAAATAGGAAAGTAAACTTCAAAGCTCAATCTAAGCCTTATTTCTAGCTCCTAATAAGCTACTAGAGTATTATAAAAATGCTTACAGTTGAAATCAACTTTTATTTATGCGACAAATGAGGTAAAATGCTCAATGCTGGACAATGCATTAGGCACCACAAACATGGCAACAAAGCGCAAGGATATGCAAGGGGTCTATAGTAAGCAGAAACGAAAGCGATTGTGATCACATCGCTTAAAGTTGGCCTGAAAATAGTAGCTCCTTCCTATGTCAATGATTAAATAACTTGTGCTTATAAAATAACTTAAATAAATTTGTGTATTTTGCTTATTTAAAAAATTTTCGCGCTCTCTTACGGGGTAACATTTGAGTAATATTAAAAATTGAACATGCTTTTAGATATCCCATTTTGTGTTCAATGAATTAAATGGACATATCACTTTAATATGTACAGTATGTATGAAAATTAATATCATTGAGTATAATTTTCAATTCAACAATTTACACAAAACTAGTTTTACAATTCTTTAATAATTTTCATTACAATTTCATATATTCATAATATATAGTATAAAATAGAAATGTAAAAACTATATATATATATATATATATATATATATATATATATATATATATATATATATATATATATATATATATATATATATATATATATATATATATATATATATATATATATATATATATATATATATATATATATATATATATATGTGTGTGTAAATATATATGCGTATATATGGATTGTATTTTATGTGGGCTCCATTTTATAAGACTAAAAATATGCTGAATAAAATAGTATAATACTACATAGAAATTTAAAACCGTATATATGTGACATATAATCTCTCTCTCTCTCTCTCTCTCTCTCTCTCTCTCTCTCTCTCTCTCTCTCTCTCTCTTCTCTAACATCCCTTGTGTTTTATATTTCCCATCTTACAAATAGCTCCCACTTTGAAGTTTTCAATATAAGTATTGTATGTGTGTGAAATAGTATATTAAATCAGTATAAGAGAAGGAATTCGTTCTTCTTCTTTTTATATACACAAACATGCTAAAAACCTTTTTTTCTTCTTCTTCTTACATTCAATACATAGATCCTTTTTCTGAAACTTTGATAAAATTTGAAGCAGTATATAACAAGTATGTGATCAAGAATTTTGATCTTAACTTATTTAAAGAGGGTGTAATTTAAGATGGATGTAATAGTATCATTTTATATAAGTGATCATAATACTGTGTAAGGTGAGTTGATTGCTTTTATTAAAGACGGAATTTCAAGGGTTTTCATGAAATATTACGTGTAATGATCTAGGAATTCTTTGTGTAATGACGAATACATTTTGCTCTCTCTCTCTCTCTCTCTATCTGTCTGTCTCTCTCTCTCTCTCTTGAACGACAAATTTACAAGATAAACTGGAATCCATTTATTTAAAAGTAAAAACTGTTATATCAATTGAGTCTGCATATCTTTAACATTGCTTTTCATTAAAATGTTACAAAATAAAAATGATATTATGACATGAAAAAACTATACAAAAAGAAATCGATGATGTTTTGATAAGGAATATTTTAGCTCGTTCTGTAAACTAAAGTGAATCTCAATAACAGTGATTGGCTGACCAACAAAATAAGACACATTCATTGGTTGATCTTGTTTTGTTTTTTTGAGCCGATAAAAGTGAGTCGCATATTGAGACTGGGAACTTTTTTGGGGAAATATCTTTCATTCTTATCAAGTTCAAAGTTCTAAAAGAAAAAATAACAATGATCGGCCATATGTACAAACGTAGTAAACAGGTAACGACGTCATATCCAGCTGTTTTAACAAAATAACATTTTCAAAGCTGGCTCAATATTTGTGTGGAGAAAATTAAATGATCATCATTATAAAATATAAAAAAATATATAGCTTTTTAAAAAAGCAAGGTTTAGGGCTAAGTATTTATCTCTCTATCACTTAATTAATTGGATACCTTATTAATACAAAGAAATATAATACATAAGATTTAATGTATAGTAAAAAAACTCTATAAAAAAAGGCCAAATAAAAAATAAAGAAGAAAGAAGAAAACTAATAAACAAGGCTTTGGCCTTATTTGAATTATTTATGATGATTAAAGAAATTTAGGAATAGTACTTTATAAGAAAAGTATATTTCGTGTATAACAAACTAGAATGAGTACCAATGAAATGAGTTACAAATTTTCATACTTTCATAAATATATTAAACAAAATGTTATGCTATACACTGCGTTTGTTGAAGACCTTTTTCTTAAATTCAAACTTAATTAAAATGTTAACGTTTAAGATAATTACTTTTTAGCTCTCTATGTTTTAATTTTTAAGTATTTTTTTAAGATATTGTGTAAACTGTAGCTTAATAATTTGTGTTAAAGACATAGAACACATGAAACAAGATATTCTTTTTTTGATGTTTAAAGGAATAGACCAGAAGAAAACATTAGCATATATATATCACAAAACACTTAATTAGATGCATATAAATAACATTAATTTGTCTCCTCAAAACCCCGTAGCAGTGATCAGAAAATTCGATTTATGCAACCCGCACAACATTTTCATACTAATTTTTGCATGTTTCTGACGTCATAGACATGATTTTTCACGCAAATTGCATACTTAACAGTTTTTCACGCTCTCTCGTGGGGCTACATAACATTCTAGTAAAAATTGTCATTAGTTTTGAGGATCCCATTTCGTGTTTATTCATTAAAAAGCACATATGTTGTTTTATGTGGTCTATGGCTTTAAACACAAAATGGGATCTCCAAAACTCATGACAATTTTTACCAGAATGTAAATACGGCCCCACAAGAAAGCATAGTAATATTGTAAAGTTTGCTATTTCAGTGATTATTTCGGTTTTTGACGTCAGAAACAGATAAAAGTTAGTATAAAAATGTTGTACGGGTTGCATAAATCAAAAATTTCTGATCACTGCTACGGTTGACAAACTAATGTTATGTAAGTCACATCAAGTTTTTTGTGATATAAATGCTTATATTTTCTTCTGGTTTATTTCTTTAAGTATTCCGCACTCAATAATTAAGTAGTTAAAATATAAGATATTACCCACGCAAGTTTTTTTTTTTTTTTTTTTTTTTTACATTATACACATAACACAAAATGTTCTCTACTATTAGCGCCATTGTACAAGCATTGTGATAAAAAAATATATTCTATTATCATGTAGCTATACAATGCATTCATATGGAAATTTTAATAAACGTTTTTCTCCTTACATTGTCATATTAAAGCAATGAAATAAAATTTAATGTCCCAGCATCTAAAATGTTTTTGTTTCTCATATTCTCGAAATTATAAAATTGGTTAACCTTATTGTCAAAAACCATTATTATTAAACTCACCATGTAAAAGAAAATACTGTATAATTATTATGAAAATTTCTTCAGATAAACGTATGTAAAAAAAAAAAAAAAAAAAAGTTTTATTTGGTTTCATTTCTATATAAAATTCTAATTAAAAAATAATATCAATAATTTTATTTATGTAATATAATTTCATTAAAACTTTTCAAAATAAAGACAATAATATGAATATTGTTTTTTTGTAATTCTTACTTATTGATAAAAAAAATTATTGCAAAATTTTAATTAAAACATTTAATTAGAAACAGAAATATGATAACTTAATTAAGTTTTCTTATCTATATGTACTGTTATATATTTTAAGAACTCAATTTTGTAATAAAACTTTCTTGTATTTGAAAATTAAGTGTTAATATAATAATGTTTGCTTGTTTTTGAATATTTATTGAAATAAATAGTTAAGGTAATTAATAGAAGGGTCGTACTTAATTAATAGAAGGTTTAAATGAAAATTAAAATTTGACCTCTTACATTTTGAAAGTCAAGTATAACAACTATCTATTTTAAAAATTTAGGACGTGTAATCATAAGATAAAGGAGAAAATATTATTAAAATTAATATAAGGCTTTAATGAAGTATTATCCAAATTTTGTTTGGTACGCACTTAACTCCCCCCTCTTTTTTTTTCTCTCTTCTTCTTTTTTTTCGTGTTTTTGGTAAAGGGATTTTGTACTAAAAACAAACGAATGGACCATATTGGATGGGACCATCGTAACGTAACATGTCTCTTAACGTAGAAGGTGACCGACTTGGACCGGAATTCATTAAAATAAGAACTATTTTTTCACAATAATTTCTTGTACATTATTTATTTCCAACGAAACAAATACTGTAATTTTCAAATAAAATCGAGTAAATTTATTATTATTTTTTTATTTATTTATTTTTTTTGGCCCGAAACAAGTTTTAATAATATTTTTAATTTTAAAAAAAAGTCTAATTTGACTAAAAATTTGCCACTAAAATTTGAATTTCCACATTTGCATGATGTAATCTTTAAAGTGGTATAACTTAAATATTCGATCGTGTTTTCACATGTTTGACGTAACTAAACTTTTAAGTAACATTTATTCTTTATTTTGTGTTTATATTATAATTTGCAACCGTCTAGTTTGCGAGATATTAGTCGGTCACCTACCCTCTTAATTCTTTTAAATCCTTACAAACTAAGGTTACATAATTTTTAAAGAATAGGCATATCCTGATATTAATATAAGATAATATTTTTGACATGTTTATTGTATGCATTGTTATTAACATAAAAAAGAAATGATTTAAATTATTTTAGGAGTAGAAATAAATACACAAAATTAATTTTTAAATAATTTCGCAAAGAAAAGAAAAACTTCTAATCTGTTACATGATATGAAAAAAAATTTATAACACTTTTTTTTTATCCTAAATACTGTACAGCTCTGGCCAAAATTTACCAAACGATTTACAAAGGCAACCCGCAACCACACTATGTTATCTTTATGAGAAAACTCAGCAGTCGCCGCTGCTCCGTTTGGGAGCTTTTGGCCAGAGCTGTTTATCTTTTTAGTATCATTTAATAAAGTCATATTTATGTATACAATTTTTTTATGAATATATATTTTTTTCATAATTAAAATTTCATTAAGAAAGTAAACAACAACTTAAACCTAAATATTTATTTAAAATATAAAATAATAATAATAATAAAACCAACCATAAATAATAATTATTTATGTAAAATATTTGTAAAATGAAAAAAATTGCATTTATAATTAACTATACATAAGTAGCTGGTTTAAAATAAAAAATTAAATAAAAATATATACTGTACATATAAATAATATTAATTTATGCTTAAAAGTATGAGGGCAAAAACGAGCAAGTAATGTTTTTTTTCTCTCTGTTCGTATTTTTTAAAAATATATTTTCACCTCGTTGTTAAATGTATTATTTTATATCGCATGGTTAAGCAATATTATCAATATGTTATTATTAATATCTTTTTTACTCATATTTTACTAATGATTTTTTTTTTTTTTTTTTTTTTAGTTTATGCAAGTTAACTTTTATTAGCGCAGGGCTTTGATTATTATTATTTATTTATTTTTTATTATTATTATTATTATTTTTTAGTGTTAAGTTTTTGGGAATTTGTGTTTAAGGAGAAGAGGCCACTAATCAATTTGACTGATATATACAGTATATTATAAAATAGAAAAGTATTGAACCATTATACTGTATAAAAAAAAAAACATTGCAAAGTTTTGTGTCCTACGATTGATCATTTGTAAGTGTATTCATTATTTTCTCAATGGTTTGCTTTTTAAAATTTAAAAATAATGACAAAAAAAAAACTCGAAATAAAAAATAATATAAAAATTAATACCTTTCACGGATCAAGTTAAGACAATCGATTTAATTATATATCTTATGTTCTTCCTTATTTTATTTGTGACCTACACGGACAATTTGATCACATAAGTATTTTATATAATTAGTTTTAAAATGAGTTCAAGTTTGCAGGTAATTAACAGTAAAAATTTTAAAATTCATATTTAAGCAACCATAAAATTATCCTGGTGTGGTGACTTTGGCTCTTAAGGGCAACCTTTTCACCACCTATTTATTGTTGAAATTTCATAGCACTAAAACGTTATGTAAAAGTACGTTTTAGAATATAAAAATTATAAAGAACTTTTAATAAATTATGAGTGAAAATTAAAGCCATAGACTACATAAAACAACATGTGTTTTTAATGAATAAACACGAAATGGAATCTTCAAAACTGTTGACAGTTTTTACAAGAATGTTAAAATGTATCCCCACGAGAGAACGTGAAAATACTGTAAAGTATGCAATTACCGTGACTATTTATGTTTATGACGTCAGAAATATGCAAAGATTAGTATGAAAATGTTGTGCGGGTTGCATAAATTGAAATTTCTGATCACTGCTACAGTTGGGTTTTGAGACAAACTAATGTTATTTATGTAAAGTCCCATAAAGTGTTTTGTGTTATAAATGCTTATGTTTTTATCTGGTCTATTCCTTTAAGGTGGCAACTTACGGTTAACAATAAAAACCACATAAAGTATGTACCACGAAAACTTATACGTTTCAAACTTATCCGTGTAAAATAGACGTTAAATTACAAACTTTCACTTTCATATTTTATTGAATTTTTATCAGTTTTAATAATTTTAATAACAACACTTGATATTAAAAAAATTAATTAAAATTTTTTTTCATAGCATAAAAAAATAATAATAATATTTGATCAATATATTGGTAAATTCCAATCAAAGAAAAAAATTTGTAAATTTTTAAATCAAATACTTTATTAATTAAAAATAATTATATCCAGTCATTTGAAATATGTTATATTATATACCACTAAAAGAATGTGACCATTGAAAAAAATTAATGCTTGTTGTTAAATGCCTTGCTTATGTGTGTGTGTGTATATATATATATAACAATTGCGAAAAACAATCCGGTTTCTATTTCGGAACTCGGTTGCGAAACCGCCATTACTTTTTTCGTATTGACAACAACGGTTAAAATTATTATAATATATTTTCTATCAATAGGAAAACTTTCGAAGCTGGCTCAAGAGTTGTGTGTAGTTTATAGAACTAGCTCTCCTTTCTAATATTCATTTAAAGTTATTATGATAATATACTCTATTTCAAAACTCATGAAAAACAACAAATTAAGTAATATACTGTAAAAATAGTGATAAAGCCTATTCAGAGTATATTTAATGCTATACATATACTATAGAACTTGATTTGTAAGTTGTATAATATAAGATTTATAAATTACCATAAAAATAACTATAACTAGATATCTAAGTATCGTGGAGATACCATAGTTTGAAATCTATAAAAAGTAGATTTTTTTTTGTATCAAAAAATATTATTTAAATATTCAGTAACAAACGTCAAAAAACACATTTTTATGTATATAATAATAGGCATGATGTTATTTTAAAAATTAGAATATAAAATGTATGAAAAATGTATTGATTTAATTTTTACACACAAATTATTCTCTCCTTTTATATATATATATATATATATATATATATATATATATATATATATATATATATATATATATATATATATATATATATATATATATATATATATACACACATATATATACACATATATATATATATATATACACACATATATATACACATATATATATATATATATATATATATATATATATGTAACCCCAAAATTTACATTATTGATTCAAAATAAAATAAAATATATTTATATAAAAAAACATGCATAGTATAATAAAAATAAATGTTTAACAAATTGTATAGGTTAAAAAACAAAAACGGAAAAGAAGAGAGAGAGAGAGAGAGAGAGAGAGAGAATAACATATTTTATTTCAACAAAAATAGGAAACGAAATTTTAGAATAACGTTAAGCCATTTAAAATAACATTTTTTTTTGTTTTAAATAACAGTAAGAGAGAACGAAAGAATACGTAGTTATATATTTTTAAATAAAATATTTTTTCAATATAGATAAAACATTAAATGCTGTGAAATGAAACTTTTTATTAAAAAATGTGTGACTGCATACTTAAATAAAGTTTAGTTGTACTTTTTTCTATTGCATACGTAAATGATGTAGAATATTGAGATTTAAGAGAGAGAGAGAGAGAGAGAGAGAGAGAGAGAGAGAGAGAGAGAGAGAGAGAATGTATATAGGATGAGAAAACGAATACTTTCAGACTGAAACTCTTTGTTTTCTCATCCTATACACATTCAGTAGTTAAAAAGTTAACATTTTCTCAATATAATTATACGTATTTATTTATCAAACACAGGTCCCTTAAACTACCCAAAATTCGGTGGTGGATTTCTTTTTCTGTGTTTATACTCTGTGCCAATGAGTATGCGGTTCATGGGTAATCTACGATAGGTAGAAATTATTATATTAAATAGCTATAAAGAATGGGTTATACTAATGTATATTATAATATACTGTATGTAGTTATCATAACACCACTATGGTAATCATTATATTTGCATCAATACTAGCCTATAAAGCAGTATGAATTTATAGAGTTTATACCGTATGCATGATTTTTTGCTGCTTCACAACAAATCTAAAAGAAAAACAAAAAAAAAAGTTGAATTTATATTTCCTGTTCGCTTCTACGTAGCTCTATTTATTTTATCATAGTTTATGGAATTTCTATGTAATAGTGTTGTAATCAACGATAAAAATTAATATCTATATAGCTTAAATTTTGGGTATTGTGAACAAGATAAATAGTAATAATAATAAATAGTTTTTATTACGAGGCCAAAAAGGGTACACACCCACTTACATGGTCCTCTGCCCGTTGCCTTGTTCACAATAAGATTTTTCTAATTAGAATTGTTAAGTGAGCTCCATAAAAATGCATGTTATTTTGATTAAATAAATAACTGAATTTTGCTATTACATTTTGTTTTATAACAACTGAATAAAAATAGGGAGCTGAATTGATATAACGTTTGTATTGTTTGTATTGAAGGTCAATGTACGGTTATTTTACTAAAAAATTAATTTCCATTGCCATATGATATGGTAATAACATGTATTGAAAAAAAAAGTTTTGCGTTCACTGAAATCTCCATCTGATTGCATTGAATGGTCATAAGCCAATAGAAATGAAAAAAAAAATGACAAGATAATTATGTTCAAATATGTCAGAGGACCATGTAAGTGGGTGTATACCTTTTATGACCTCTCAATACAAAATTTTTATTAATATTATATTTTAATGAAAATGACTGTAATAAATAAATAAATAAATAAATAAATAAATAAATAAATAATCGTCTTTATTCAAAAAAATGCAAGGAAAAAAAAATTTACAAATTTTTGAAAGGGCGAGGTTTAAGCCTGACAATATGTCTGGCCCACTCTTACACCTAACCCCAACAGAAAAACATTCATGAAATCATTTAATTACATTCAAAATTTCGATCAGAGGAAATATTAATACTACGTAATAAGAAAAAAAATTAATAATAGAAAGAAAAAAATATATAAGTATTAGAAAAAAAAATAAAAGTTTTATATCACTTTATAGAAAAAGATGCATAACAAAGGTGATGAAGAGAAAAAAATAATAATAATAAAAAAAAAATACTACAAGCGGAGCTGTTTGGCACTTAGATATGTACGCCTATAATCACTTTTAAATATTGATACTGTCTTAGAGTTTCTTAATCTACATGGCAGAGTATTCCATAGACGAGCTGATGTTACAGTGAAAGAATTTTTAAATGGCAAAAGGTTATATGAGGGAAGTTTTAATGTGTAGTTTTTACCAGATCTTGTGTTACGACCATGTGAATCGGCTAACGTGATGAAACGGTTTTTTAAATACGATGGAAATAAATCATCCTGGAGGCAGCGAAATAGCAGTGTGAGAATATGAAATTTGCGTAATTCATCAAGTTTTACCCAATTAAGAATATTGTAACCATTAGAAATTCCCCGATCATATTTTTTCATTCCCAAAACAAACCTAACACACGCGTTTTGTAGTAATTGTAATTTAGAAACATATTCTGCTTTAAGGTCTGTTAAAAGAACGTCACAGTAATAAAAATGCGGAAATATAAGAGCCTGCACCAATTGTTTCTTAAGATCAATTGGTACAAAATTTTTAAACCTATTTAATGAAAAAATGCCCCCCATCACTTTACGGCTTATGTCAGCTAATTGTTTCCTCCAAGTAAGATTAGAATCAATATAAACTCCTAAATCTTTTACATTTTTACTGTACATAATTGGAATTCCACACGCAAAAATTTTAGGAATTGAGTTTAAATCTATTTTACTTACTAAATTAGGGTGACCAATTATAATAGCTTGTGTTTTATCAGGATTAACTTTCATGAAACGCGAGGCAGCAAACTCATCAACACTCTGAATGTCTTGATTAACACAGTTAATTGCATGAATAATATCATCAACTACAAAATGATGATACATTTGAAAATCATCAGCATAACCTCCAGAGTAACAAAAAGTTGGCACAGAAAATA
This sequence comes from Ecdyonurus torrentis, assembly GCA_949318235.1. Classification (NCBI taxonomy): domain Eukaryota; kingdom Metazoa; phylum Arthropoda; class Insecta; order Ephemeroptera; family Heptageniidae; genus Ecdyonurus; species Ecdyonurus torrentis. The sequence goes on from OX439137.1 coordinate 12,250,714, forward strand.
TTTTATTTATATATTCATTAAAAATTCTCGGCCCTAAAACACTGCCTTGTGGAACGCCAGATTTAATTGGTAACCATTCAGACTGATCGCCTTTTAAGAAAACTGATTGTTTACGATTTGAAAAATAATCATTAAAAAAGGCTACTGCAGAGTCAGAGAAATTGAATTCAAATTTCATTATATTTAAAATAAGATCAAAATTTACAGAAGTGAAAGCATTGCTAAAATCAATGAGAACTAATATTGTTAATTGATGAGAATCTATTGCTTGCCTAATCGAGTCCACTATATCAACCAAAGCAGTCGAAGTACTATATTTTTTTCGAAAGCCAGACTGAAAGGGTGAAAGTAATGATTAATTATTGTTTAAATATTCAGAGATTTGGTTATCTATTAAAATTTCAAATGCTTTTCCAAAAACATCTAAGTTTGAAATGGGTCTAATATCAGAAAGAGAAGTAGGATTTTGTTTTTTCAATAGAGGTGTAACAATGGCTTGTTTCCATGCCGCTGGAAAACAATTGAAATTAATACATTTATTAAACAGTGCAGTGATAGTAGGAAGAATTGCATTTAAAATTGGAAGAATTAAATCAATATTTAAACCATCATTACCTTTAGCCTTTGTTTTAATTTTAAAAAATGCAGAACGTACTTTTGAGATATTTACAGGTTGAATAGTGAACTGATCAAAGTTAAATTGCATAGTATCTTGAATAATTTTATTAATAGAATCAAATTTAGTTTGATTATTTTCTAAGACGGGAGGAGTTGTAAAAAATTCATTCATTTCTTTTAAATTAAATTTAATTGGCATTGAGGAAGAGTTTTTAGTTATACCAAGACGACGTATATTATTCCAAAGTTCCTTAGCTGGTTTTTTACAGTTTAATTGATGACGAAAGAATTTCAGTTTTGCATTACGTAAACTTTGCTTAACTTTGTTTCTTAAAGATTTATAGTTTATCCAATTAATAGAATTTAAGTTTTGGTTATTTAATTTTTTTTTCTCTTTTTTAAATTTACGCAAAGCCTTATCTCGTAACCCCATAAGATTTTTTATATCTTCACTCAACCAAGGTGCACCTTTTCGGGTGACCCTAAAAGTTTTATAAGGACAATGACAGTTATAGAAATCTTGTATCATACAAATGAGACAGTTAACTGAATCATCAATATTGTCAAAGAGCAATGAATCACACCAAGGGACTAAAACTGAGCTATTCTTAACATGTACCCAATCACAATTTTTATACATTCGCGCAGAAATAACTTTCGGTTTAAATTTAGGAACTTTAATTGAGTAAGATAAAAAAATAATTGCATGCTTGCAAATCCCATGAGAATTAATTTGACCAACATTTATTACTTTTTTAATATTACTTACAACGAGTAAGTCTAATAAATTACGGTTATGAAATTCAGAGTGCTGATAAGTGGCTTTAAGTGGCAAAACACTTAAATTGCAGGTGTCAAATATTCCCAACAGTTCATTTTTACGTGCCGATTCTGCCAAAATATTTGTATTAAAATCCCCGCCAATAATAATATTTTCATAAAGTGGAATAAATTTGAAAAGTTCGACCTCCAAGTCTGACATAAAACTAATATCTGGTGGCCTATAAACTACAGCAAAGAATATTTTTTGAAAGGCAACAGTAAGTTCAAAAAATAAAAATTCAGGTCTACTCACGTCAGGAAGTGATTGGAATAATATATTACATGTGGAAGCTATATCACTTCTAATAAAAGCTCCAACGCCCCCATGCCCCTTAGTATCAGATCTATCATGTCTAATTAAAGTATACCCCGGAATGTTAACACTTTCAGAATTAATAAATGATTTAAGCCAAGTTTCCGAAATTAAAATGACGTGAACATTAGAATTAAAAAATATATTATAAATTTCTGCAAAATTATTAAGTAAGCCCTCAGCATTAATATGAACAACATGGAGTGATCGTGGATTGCATTTAACTAATTTACTTTGTAAAATGTCAGCAGTACTTGGCAAATGTGATAAATTACTAACATCAGGAGTTGGATTAAGAAATTCAAATAAAACATCATCATCCCAGGTAGCAAATGGAAAACTCTGCAAACAATTAAAATTACTAGCCATTCAAAATGAGCATAGGTATCAAAATGCCAACACAGCGCTTGCACCAGAATGTCTGAAACAAAAAACAAATTTTAACCATCATGTTTATCAGTTTTTTACAAAATCAGTATGTGTATATAATAATTATTAGTAATAACATTAATTATAAAAAACAAACAACAACAACAAAAAAAAAAAAAAAAAAAAAAAAAAAAAAAAAAAAAAAGTAAAAAAAAAATAATAAAAATTAAAGAAAAAAGAAAAAAAAGAAATCAAAAACTGTAAACAGACTGAATATAAATTTGTTATAAATGTAAGCTACTGCAAATAGAAAACAAAAAGAACGCTAGAAAGAGAGAGAGACAAAATAAAAAAAAATAATAATAAAAAAAAAAAAAAAACTTAGAAAACAATATTACATATGGCATATTTCTCCATGGAAAATTCACAAATTAATCTATTTTGTTGAAATTAAATCATATCAAAAACAAAGGAGCAAGTAAACCAATACAGCATCAAAAAATATATATACATATAATCAATATAAGAAATACTGTACACTTATTCCTTAAAAAAAAATATATATCAGAGCTTTGCGTTTAAGTTGTGTGCTCTTTGTTCTGAAATAATTATCAGAATTTGCATTCAAAAAAAATCTTAAACTTTTACCTTTGAAACTGCAAATAATGATCTAATTGAAACACTAACAAATTGAAAAACAACAAACGTTAAATCGTTGAAAACCTTGCGCTCAGTTTAGCATTTAAAAAAAATTGTAGAATTCACGGTTATGACGTCACTAAGAGTTAACAATCTATAACGATAAAACAAAGATGACGTCACAAGCATTAGAACTACAATGAAATGGACGTCAAAGGTGACTATTGAAAATATATGTCGTTAATTTTATACAATATTTCAAACATTAAAAATGTATACGTATTTCAAATTGAACTCTATGCAATTACTCTAAGGAAATAAATTATAATTTCATATCACAGTGTACGTCAACATGATTATGATAATACATATTTTACCACTCATAAACTCGCACTAAATTTGCAACGTTATTTTTATGAGAATAACATGAGCTTTAATTGGAATGGCAAAATATATGATGGATAAAAATAACTACGTAATAATTATGGTAGCCTATATTAAGCAAAATTTATTAAATACAATAAAATTTATCCTATAATCCATAATATTTATGTTAATTAAAATAAATTTAATGTTGTACATAGCATGAAAATTTATTTTGTTCCAACTTAACAAAATTTATGATATGGAATCATCATAATATACAGAATAAATTACTATTTTTGCCCGTGCACAATTGTCTGTACACACACACGATTGTGATAAATTATCATTTAAAAACTCACGCTATTATTTGCAATGCTGTTATTAAAGAAATAGACCAGAGAAAAACATAAGCATTTCCATCGAAAAACACTTGATGGGACTTACATAAAGTTTGTCTGAAAACCGAACTGCAGCTCCGTAGCAGTGATCAGAAAATTTCAATTTATGCAACCTGCATAGTATTTTTTTCACTAATTTTTGCATGTTTCTGACGTCATAAACATTAATAGTCATGCAAATTGCATTACAGTATTTTTCACGCTCTCTCGTAGGGCTACATTAACATTCTAGTAAAAATTGTCATCAGTTTTGAAGATCCCATTTCGTGTCTATTCATTAAAAAGCACATGTTGTTTTCTGTGGCTTTAAGAGAAATGAGATGAATTGAAATGGTAAAATATATTATCACAATCGTGTGAATGATATGATAATTTTTTAAATTAAAAAAAGAAAATCCATTTTCTCTATATAAATTTAAGGGCTTATTCTGTGCATCTCATAAACATATACTTATGTACATTTATTTTAAGTACTCTTATAATTATGTTGAAAAAAATATTTATACTAATTATGTTATCAAGGTAGTTGTCTAAGTCTTATAAGAACTAAATTGAACTTGCAGCTTTTTCTTTTAGTACATATTACTTGTGAACCCTTTTTCTAACTTTTAGGTATGTATATTTGAAAAGGAACATTTTTTTTATTATTATTATTTTGTGTATATATAAAGTATAAGAATCTTCTTATAAATTGTTTAGATTTAAACTCTTTTTCAATGATACTTTACAAACTTTTGTAAAATGTTTTAAATATTTTAATATAATATAAAAATTAAATAAAGAATTATTTTTATAAAAAAAAGCCCCAAGGCATTTTTTTTATGTAATAAAAAGTTTTGTAAAATGAAAGGTTTATTCAACTTGTTAATGAATTAAATCTATTTTTTTAGACTTTATTATTTCATCGTCTCGTATTTTTTGAAAAGATTTTTTTAATTTTGTACATAATGTCGTTTTTAAATACTTATTCATAACGATATTTGAGTTGTAACTTACATTCATGGCAAGGTTAGATAGTTAAATAAAGGTGTAAGAGTTAGCAACACATTTTTAATAATTTGTACGACCCAAATCTTGCTTTTTTTAATGAGAAAGACTTAACGGTAATTTTATTGCATTGTATTATTCTAAGAGAGGACATTGTCTTGATTCGTTAGGTATGCGAATTTCTAATTTTTGAACTCACTAATTATTTTTAATAAAATTTTGAAAGTCATGAAATGACGTCACGGGCAGCAAATTTTTCCTATGCCCACATGTATAAATTGCCACCGTGACGTCATTTTTCTGTTGCAAAAATTAATTAAAAGTTCCTTATGAACTCAAAAATTAGGAGTTCACTTAACAATGGATTCAGGACAATGTCCTTTTTAAGAATATGAAATAAAATTGCCCCCTAATTTTTGTTAGTCTTCTTTTTTACATATAAATATTTTGAATACAAATGATTGTTCTCATTATTATTAATATCATTTTGTAATCTTTATCTATTATGAATTTTTGAAAGCTGGAAAAGAATATTTAATAAATTAAAAACAGACAAAAATATTAACAATAAAAAAATAATGCAGCGATAGGCAGGAGTCATTCAAAACATGTCTATGTTGCCAATTTTGAATTATGTTAATATTGAAATCAATCCTAAATCAATAGTAAAAATAAGTATTCTACAGTATGTAACAATATGTTTAAGAGTATCATATTAATTCAAATAGCACTCAAAATCTTGTTTTTAACGTATAAAAATAATATAGTATTTTTACTAGGTCTATAAAGTCAACGCTGATCCAACTTGTTCTTATTATTTGTTGATAACAAGTGTGGGGTCTGTAAAAAACAACAACAACAACAACAACAACAACAACAACAACAACAACAACAACAACAACAAGTCATAAGTTGAGCAGAAGTTGAAATAGCCAAAAACAGCGCTTTTAAAACCCTTGTCAACTTACTTTTTTATCATTTAGAATACTACATTTGATAATTACCATACCTTATTATCCATGAATTAGACACAAACAAGTTGATTTTGTATTTATTTTCATTTTGACGGTTATTTCACGCATCTGACCTCACAATGTACCGATGGGGCCGTGATAGGGGTAAAGAACTTGAAGGAGAGGCTTAAATTTATGACTTGACTAGAGTGGTGACTGTGATAGGCGTTGGTACATTGTGACGTCAGATGCGTGAAATAACCGTCAAAATTAAAATAAATACAAAATCAACATGGTGGTGTCTAATTCATGGATAATAAGGTATGGTTATTATCAATCTAGTATTCTAAATGATAAAAAAGTAATTTGACAAGAGTTTTAAAGAGAGAGAGAAAAAAAAGTGGAGTATAAACGTTAATTTTACAGAACAAGTTCTTATAATCGGGGGAGGGGGAGGTGTAGACCTCATTATCATCTGTTTTATTAAACAATTAGTAAGAAAACAAAATTCTTTGAAACAAACATGAAAAATTATCGTTGTTGTTTGTTATTAGCATAATATTAAATATTGCAACAATTTGATTTTTCTACCACATACTGTATACCATTATTCTAAAATTAAATTCTACTCTCATTAGTATCATTATATTACTAATATTATTAAAAAAGTAATCTTCTTTTTATATTTTTACATAATATTTCTTTGATCAAAATTCTCATGAATATTAATACAGTTTCAAATCATTTTTTCATTAAAAAAATATAATGTACATACATACTCTGTATATAAAATTTTATTTTAGTTCTTTATAATATAATTTGTATGCATTGTTTTTTTATAATATATATAATCAAAGAATGTAATATGCTTTTAAATAATTGTTTATTATGCACTTTATGGTTGCATTTTAATCGATATAAATTATTAACAATAATATATTCAAAGAGTATATATATATATATATATATATAGTATACTTGTGTCTATGCATAATTGAGTGTTAATTTATAATTATTTAAATATTTAAATTTTTGTTATCATAACTAATAATTTATATTTAAATTGTATTTTATAATTTATTTTATTTTTATATTTAAATCACAATTTTATAAGTTATTATTTCTATTTATATTCAAGTAGGTTTAATAATATAAAGTATATAAATATTTTAAATATTAGCATTTTAAATTTGTATAGTTTTTATATGTATATAGTTACAAAAGCTTTTATTTTACATGCATTTTTAATACTTTAATAGATCAAAATTAAGGTCAAATATTAATATAAATATAGCTACTTTCTTGTATATTTTAATATAAAAGTACTCTGGATACATTTTTTTTACTGCTGATGATAAGGTTGATGATTTTTTATGAGATGATGAAAATAGAAGACTTGCAAAAGTAGGTTTATTGAGAAAATAAACAAACTGACAGCTCAACAATACTAACAAAGTGCTAGCAGATGACATTGTGTTCCTGTCTACATTTAACATGATTTCTTATGGGGCAAGGAAACAGCTTTAACTCAAGTTAGAATTAGTTCTTGGAGCTGAAATTTTTAATGTAGCTTACTGAGCTGCAAAGCTTTTATTTTCCTGGAATTTAATCAATTTTATTATTAATTATTTTTTTCGTCAAATTAACTTCAAATCCAGGACACAAAAGCTTTAAGGCTCAGTAAGCTGTAGTAAAAATTTCAGCTCCGATAAATAATTCTAACTCAAGTTGCAGCTGCTTCATTGCCCCATAAGAAAGCAAAAATGAGTTGTGAGTTTGTTTATTTTCTTACTAAACCTACTTTTGCATGTCTTCTATTGTCTAAAATAATAATGATAATAAAGAAAAAATTGTTGCAAATGAATTCCTAACGTCTCTTACTGGTTCTCATTTCAAACTAAAATTTTCCCATAAATAGCAATAATATCTTGACAATTTTTATGCCCAAATTTATATATTTACCATGATTTCTTTTTTACACAAAATAAAACAAATTTTTTCAAAAATTATGCTTACATTTTGTGATGCATTAAATGCCCAACAGAAAAGAATTATGTTCTATAGTAGTATTGTAAAAGCGCTGCACTAAAAAGAATGCTGTATAACAAAATTCTTCAACTAATCCAGCAAATTGCTAAATTGTTGGGCGTTTGAAAAGTTACTCTAAAATGTAGCATGCAAAGCAACTTTTCATTTTTTTTTCTTAGTTTTGCTGGGTAACTTTGTTCTGCAAAGTGTGACTAATTCTTCAGTCTCTTTCTTCTTTATTCATGAATGTATATGGAGAAATAAGTTATTTATAATGTTAGTTACCGGTGAGGCCGTGTAAACATTCAAAATATTATTGGATTGTGGCGGGGGACTGCTAAATAACATCTGTTTATCTGGACCACCCGTTATACATTGTTTAAGGTGGGAAATCAGGTACTACGGGATTTGACTATAAAGTTGTAAAGAAAGAAAAATCTGAAAATTTACACAGTAATACATTAGGATAAGGTATCTTCAAAAATGTGAAAATTTGGGGGGGGGGGGGGGGGGTCACCATGCTAGATTTTAAATTATGATTTTTTGAAAATTTAGTCCCATAAGAACCCACTTTAATTTCATTAATTATTTTCTCTCTTATCTGATGGTCATGAGTTCTAAAATTTTATCATAGGTAGTTGTTACTATTAACTTTCAAATGGCATCATATAGTTTCGAAGTTTTCTTTTTATATTTTGAGATGCAAGCCATCTGAATACAACCATTAAGAGATGTACTGCACTTACTTGTTAGGACGGAGAAAACGCATACTGGATAAAATATATTATAAGCTAATAAAAAAAACATTAAAAATTTTCGCCAATGAAAAGCATTACATATAATAGTGTTGTTCATAAACCCCCATAGCCTGCTACAAAAAAAATGTGTATTGCATTTGAATAATCATAGTTGATCTTAATTTTTGTAGTAGAAAACAGGATTTAAGAGCAGCATTTTATTGTGTGTAAAAATAGTAGTATACTGTATTGTAATATCTGTACTCTGCATAGAATAACTTATGATTACTTTTCGTCTTGTATTTATAGTATAATATTTACTATTTCATAGGAATTTGTTTTAAAGTTGAATACTTTTGACCTACTTACTCATGTCAATTGGAATTTTATTCATAAAATTTAAAACAAAAATTCAAAAAAGAAAAAAATAGATGATTTGAGAATGTTAAAGCATACAGAAAAATGAAAATAATAGGAACTGTAATTTTATTACATTAAAAATTTAAAGGTAGCTAAAAAAATATCAATTTTTCTTTCATATACACTGAAAAAAATTACTGCCTATGGCAGGTACAATCATTGCACTAAATAATGAAATTGTATTGGCTTATGGCTATTCAATGAATTCAGATGGAGATTTCAGTTGACGCAAAACTCTATCTAAATACATGTTATTCCCATATGCCAATAGAATTTCATTTTTTATTGCAATGACAGTACATGAATCATGTATTTTGCAATAGGTACACTTTATTTTGGAACAGGTATAGTTATAAAATAAATTATACAATACCACTTAATCTAAGTAAGTCACACCTTTATTGTAGCATATTGTACCTGCATTAGGTATTAATTGTAGTATAATAATACCTATATAGGTTATATGTCTATCTATTGTAATTTTTCGTATTAATTTTTTTCAGTGTAATATACAATTATTATTAAGATTATAAATTATGATTGTATAATGTCACGGTGTTGAGAGTATTATTTTCATTTCTAGAGAGACGTAAAGTTTATTCTCAATACTTGTCGTACTAACTTATAATACAAACTGGCTTTACTGTTAACTAACTTTTAACACGCGAGCTCTCTCTCCATCCATACATATACATGCTGTTACTACTACTGTATAGCTTAACATAGTGAAATCTGACGCTTTACTTTTATAAACTCTCTCTTTCTACTTCATATTACCTAACTCTTATTACAATGTCTTTGAAATATTGTAATTATATTTTCATGTTGCCCTTTTTATATATATATATATATATATATATATATATATATATATATATATATATATATATATATATATATATATATATATATATATATATATAAATAGATCACTTTCAAAAATGATACTGAATATGAATAAATTTTATAATAAACACATGCTGCACTTCAAATTTTGTTTTTCTCACATGTAAGTTTTTTTCTTAAAGGAATAGACCAGAGAAAAACATAAGCATTTATATCACAAAACACTTGAAGGGACTTAAATAACTGACTTTCGTTTGTCTCAAAACCCAGCTGTAGCTCCAAAGCAGTGATCAGAAATTTCAATTTATGCAGCCCGCATAACATTTTTGCTAATTTTTGCATGTTTCTTACGTCATAAACAATACAGTATAGTGATGTAAATAATGGAATTTCTAAGTCAAAAAAGTTTAATTTTAAAAATATTTAGTTGAGTTTTACATATAATGTATCTTAGAGACTTAATGAATAAACTGATGTTTTATTTTTAATTTTCACACGTTTAAACAAAACTCTATAGAAAGTCTTGGGTATAGTTTTATTTCTCGGTAGCTCTAGAATGTTGCGCATATTCACATATTTTATTTATTTTTGCAACAATAAAGTTATGTAAATTTACACAGAAGCTACATCCATTTTAAAGGCTACTTTACATATATCTTCCATATCTTTTAATATTTAGCCTTTTCCTGTTTTTTCTGTTTAGTTGAAATTCACTGAAGGTTATTGATGATGAAAAATTCTTAAAATTTTCTATTAGCTTAAGCTACTTAAAATGTGTTAAGTTTCCTCATTTAAATATTTTCAGCCTAAAGAAAAAATATATTGGATGTATTAAAAAATTATGTAATAATAATTGTATAAAATAAATTCAATTGATGATACCAAAATTATGTTGTAAACTAAAATTTTAATTATTATTTAATTAGAATACTAAAACAACTGTAAAACTATTTTATTGATATTCGAAACAGCCGACAAGATCCAAGTGAGGATCTTGGCTGGACGAAAAATGTGCGCAAATGTAACGTAAAATTTAAAAAGAAAATAAAAATAAAAATTTAGAAACTTCTCTCGTCGCCTTACTGATAACTAGTGAAAATAATTGTCTTCAATACTGAATTCATGTAAAAACAACAACAGCTCGTTCTATAAACTACACACAAATATTGAGCCAGCTTCGAAAATATTCCTTTGTTAAAACATCTGATTATGACGTCGTTACCTGTTTACTACGTTTATAAATATGGTCAACCATTTTTATTTCTTCTTTTAGAACTTTGAACTTGATAATAATGAAAGAAACTCACAAAAAAAAAAGTCACATCCGAAACATGCAACTCACTTTTATCGGCTCAAAAAACAAGATCAACCAATGAATGTGTCTTATTTTGTTGGTCAACCAATCACTGTAAATGAGATTCACTATACTTTACAGAACAAGCTAACATTTTACTCAACGTTTTTTTTTTTTTTTTCTAAGAAAATGAAACAATATTAAAGTACAGAGTTTTGATCTGCATGTCTAATGCATTTATACGAAATAAAACAGAAGAAAAAAAACTAATGATATATGAAATAGCACTCCATGATTTGGTAATTTTCACCAATTCACCAATTGTACATAATATACATTTTACAATACTTTAAAAAGTAAATCAACAATATAAAGCAATCGTGTTTATAATAATATACCAAAAAAAAAATTTCCTTCGTAATAATTCTTACATAAATATTCCATTATATATTTTGAAGTATCAAGGTATATTATATTTCTTATACCACGCAATATGTATAGTAAATTATATATCCATATAATAAAACATTATAATATTAGTCGATATTATATTTTATTACTATATTATTATCAAAAACTTATGCAAAGTTAGCCACATTTATTGTTAGATACAAATAAGGGGGGTAATATAATATTTTATCAAGTACTTTTTCATGTTTTCTATATTGTAAAATTGATTTTATATAATATACCTGTATAATATTTATTAGCTATACATAGAAACTTTATAGTAGTTTTGAAATATATTTTATTTTGAAAGTATTTAGATAAATAAACTTGAAGAGGAAAAACTTTGTTTATAACAACACTACTGAGTTCTCCGATTTACATATTCATGGATTTGAATCTATTAACGTAGAACGTGACCGCGACTTGGACCGGAAATCGCTAAAAGAAGAACTATATTTTCACAATAATTTTTTGTAAATTACTTATTTCCAACAAAACAAAAAGATCATGTTTTTAAATATTTGACGTAATTAAACTTTTAAGTGCCATTTCTTCCTTATTTTGTGTTTATATTATAATTCGCGACCGTCTAGTTTGCGAGATATCAGTCGGTCACCTACTGCCTTAAGAAATAAGACATTTTATTGACCCAGGCAGTTCATAGTAACATTGGTTGTTACTATAAGCGGTAATCTAGTCTTATCTACAATTAACATATATTAATAATAAATAAATAAATTTATATATCTACATTAATTTAAGTTCATTTACAATACTCTTGTCTTTTATAACAATTTACAATGTTTTATGCAAAATGTCATAATTTAGTCAGTAAAATGTTCCGAATTTGAGTGTGTGGTGTGGTATAGGGTGTGTACGCATGACGTCATTCTGACTTGTGAGTGCTTTTCGACGCTCTTCTCATAGCATGCTCAGCATAGGACAAATGTAGTTTTTGGCTACTTTCTTTGCTAAATTAACTATTTTTTGGTCCTTATTATTTTTCTTGCATACTTGAGGTACTAATTCAGTCTGTTAACAACATCAATGCTCTCCAAAAAAAAATTGCGAAGTATTTTTAAACTGGCAAAATGTGCCATTTTTCTATACCGGCCAATGTTATTTAGTACTCACTTATGACGTCGACTTTAACATGAATGAAACCACCCTATACATAAGTTCATCCATTTCAGCAATTTTTAAATTATGATGAAAGTATTTGAATAGACTATAATATTCTTTATATTTTTTAAAAAAATTCAGAGGTTTTTAAATAATGTAATTTTTTAAGTATCGATGAAAGGGTTCAACTATGGTACAACTAATGGTAAAACAGATAGTACAGCTATCAAAAGTTGTAATGATTTTTCTTGTGTAATATAGATTCATTCTAACAATAATAATAATAATGAAACATTACTTTGAGCGTGCTTATAGATACCTTAACTTTTTTTATTATAATTATTTTCAAATGGCATGCAGCTATTTATATACAGCTCATTTTCTTATGTAGAAATAAATTGTCAGACTAGTACAATTATCAATCATATAATATGCATATCACATTCTTAACAAAAACATAAATGTATTCTCTATTATTATTATATACCTTAAATATACCTAAAGTTCTTCATTTATTTATTTTTAAACTTTTTTTTTTTTTTTTTTTTTTAATCATACCGATAAAAAACTTTATTAAGGCTGAAAATCAGGTACTGCGGGATTTGACTAAAAAATTGCAAAGAAAGAAAAATCTGAAAGTTTACACATTGATACATTAATCTTATGGTATCTTCAAAAAAAAAAAAAAAAAAAAAATTGGGGGGTCGCCATGCTAGATTTTAAATTATGAATTCTGAAGTTTTAGTCCCATAAGAGCCCATGTTAATTTCAATATTTATTTTCTCTCTTATCTGATGGTCACGGGTTCTGAAAATTTTATCATAGTTAGCTGCTAAAATTAACTTTCAAATGGCATCATAAAGTTTTGAAGTTTTTTTTTTAAAAATTTGAGATATAAGCCATCTACATACAACCCTTAATAAAGTTATTATTACATACCTTTAACAATGTTAAACGAGTGAGTATAAATTGATGGCTATAGTTTATACAAAAATAAAATGCATTGAAACAAACCAAAAAAATTTAAATTTTTAATTAATTTAAAATATTAACAGAATGAAGCAATATAATGATGAAAGAATAAAATAAGGTACTTTTTCCCGTAACTTTAAATCTAAAGTTGAATTTTACTTTTCCATCAAAACTAATAATTTTCACGAAACAAATTCAAAAAATTCATGTAAAATCTCAATATAAGTAGAAAGTGATAACCACAAAATACAATAAATAATTAATGTAATACAAAACGTATAAAAGTTGATGGAGTATAAAATTTAAATATTTTATAATGGAAGTCTTGAAATGAGAAGAAAATTCTGTAAAATGTATATTTTCTCATGATCTTTTTTCTCTATATAAAATCATTAATATTTTATATGTGTGCTATTGAAATATTTAGTAGTATAGTAAATACTGTAAATTGGTAAGAGTCTTATAATATATAGAGAAATATCTCAGTTAAAATAAAATTTGTAAATCGACGGTGATTGCACAAAGTGTCTTAATTTAGTTTGGTAATCTATGTCTTAACTCTTCTTATAAATTAATAGCCTATAGGCTATTTTATTACTAATATAGTAATTTACATTTTAGTTTCTTTTGTGAACATAGAACGGTAAGGATATCACGATATCACTGTTGAAATGTTTGAGAGAGAGAAAGAAAGAGAAATTAAAAAATTATGCAGTTCAACATAGGTGTGCACTTAAATGTCTTAAACATCCTATAACATTTTATTGTTAAGCATCAGCCGCTTAACTATATATGTTGTAAAATAGTTAACTAGCAGTGAAGTTTTATTTCTTCAGTGGTGTGAAGTAACTTTGCTGCATAACAATGTTCCGCCAACAAATTTAATTCTTCAGTCTCTTGTTTGCGTCAATGTAATGTAACTTTAGGCATTTTTAAGGCAGCAAAAGCGTATTTCCTTAAGTTTTTTTTTTTTTTTTTTTTTTTTTTTTTTTTTAAGATTTTGCTCGATTACCAAGACTAAAGGTAAAAGTACAAATTTTCAGAAAAAAAAAATGCGAAAATATTTTGCCGGCATAAAAATGTGAAAAATAGCGAAAATGAAGATTTACATAAAGATGCACGAATTGCGTTTTCACTACCTTGCATTATCTTGTTTCATTGGTTTACGTGTCTATTTGAGAGGAAAGTGTGGATTTTTAGATAAAAAAAGCACTAAATTATCTAAATTATCTTATAAAACTAACAGCCTCTTCTTAATTACTTTATATATTGTTAAAATTTTGTTAAAAATGCTGTATTTTCAAATCAAAAAGTTTGCACTTTCAGATTACATTAAAAAAGAACAGATCGTTGCAATCTTTCAAAAAAATAATAATGATAAAAAATATACAATACGAAAGAAAAAAGAAATGATAAAGACACAAAAATTTTTGGTGATGAAATTGACTTTTATTTTCACCCTCAAATTAACACCAACGTGAAAATGAAATGTGTATATATATATAAATATTTACAGAATAATTTTTCATCTTTTTCTTTTGTCTTATACTGTCTTATATAGTTTCAATATTGTAAAATGTACATTAAAAAAGACATAAAATAGTAAAAAGGTAATCAGTTAAGTGCTATGTTGTTGTTGTCTGCGTTTCTTATTTAAATTGTTCTCTCTCTCTCTCTCTCTCGTTCTCTCTCTCTCTCTCTCTCTTTTATTTCTCTCTTCTCTTCTCTTTTTCACTCTCCCGACATCTTACTAACTTCATCGTATTAAAATTCATGAAGAATATTTAAATTTTATCACCAGAGATGTGTCATGAATTTAAAATCATTAAAGTAACTTCATTTTGATCATCATTTTTTTAATTAACAAATTTACTTTACTTGTTAATTTTATAAATCGATCTCAGAATTTTTTTTTTGTCATTAAAATTTTTATTTTAAAAGAATGTTGCATAGAAAATTAGCTATTGTTTATATACACAGATTTTTTTCTTTTATCTTTAAAGAATAATAAATTACATAAAGCTAGTATTTAATAAAATGTTATAAAATACTGTATGAATATAAATTTATGTTAAATATGTCAGAGGTTCATGTAAGTGGATGTATACAAGTAGTCATTAATCGTATACACTCACTTATATAGTGGGTAAAATAAAAATAAATAATTTATTCTTATTGTTGGATTAAAAGTAAACACATTTATTATAATAACTTTAACATGCACGTCTTGCTTACAGTTCAATCATAAAATTACAAATGTATACAAGTTTGTATTTTTAACTATAATATTGTATTTTAGAACTTGTGGACTTGCTATGAATAAATCATTTGAATCTGAAATTAATATTTAAATATTGTTTATTATGGTATTCATATAAAATGAAAAAAAAAATGGTTCGATTATTTTATAATGCGTAAATAAATTTTAATAATTAATTGTGATAACAAGAACTTAAAAAAGGTTTTTCGTTTTTATATTTCTTTTAGGTGGTAATTAATACGTAGAATGAGAAGGAAAGACAAAATTTCATGAATATGTTAGAAAAAATAGGTAATTACACGTATATTATCACTGCAATATGAGAGAGAAAGAGAGAGAGAGAGAGAGAGTAGTCTGAAATCAGATATGTTTTATATTTTTGTGTTACATCGTAATCGTAAAGTTCGTAACTTAAGTATTAATTGTTTCATTGATTTCTATAACGAGGAAAACTTTTTTTACAAAAAAGGAGGTAAGTTTATATCATATTCAAAAAGAGGACATAGTCCTAAAACGAGTGATGTGTGAATTTTAAATTTTTTGAGTTTATTTAGGCGAAAATTGCATGTTTTTCTCCTTAGCCTTTTAAAATCAAATACTTACAATTTTAAATACAGGGTAAAACATACAAAAACATTTTTATACACATCAATCTGTTCATACTTTTTATTTTATGAATTCTTGATTATTAAGTTTTTTTTAATACAGCACTTACGATTTTATGAACATAAAAGCACATTTTCACAGTATAATATGATAATAACACTTTATGATATTAACTTTTTATAATATAGAATTTATTCACTGGACAAAAATATACGCAATAATTATGCTAGCTCATTTTAAGCACAATTTGTTCAATACAGCATAATTCATGCTATACTCTATAATAAATATGTTACATATAGCATAAATATTATGTTGTACAGCATATTTATTTATATTGTTCAAATTTAGCATTAATTATGCTAGCATAACATAAATATAGCATAAATTACGTAATTTATTCTTTCCATGTTGAATGATTTTAATTAATAAATAGCTATATGAGCTTATTTTACAATTACAATAGCTTTTATATTTATAAATATTTTTCTATTTTTATAATGAAAACATGTTGTTTTTAATACAGTATTATATAATTCAAAAGCATGAAAACATTATAATATAAAAAGTATCGAAAAACAATTTTCTCTGTGTGTCTCTAACACCAAACATTTTTCTACC
Organism: Ecdyonurus torrentis; assembly: GCA_949318235.1. Classification (NCBI taxonomy): domain Eukaryota; kingdom Metazoa; phylum Arthropoda; class Insecta; order Ephemeroptera; family Heptageniidae; genus Ecdyonurus; species Ecdyonurus torrentis. Next base: position 12,267,535 of record OX439137.1, read on the forward strand.
TTAAAAAAAAGTAATTTTTTAAAATAGCATTCCAAAAGATAAAAACTGAATTGAATATTTACAGAAAGTTAAATTTCATAAGTGTTACGAATACAAACAATATACGTATAAAATAAATGTAATAAAAAAAAATATATAAATATAATATAAACTTTCTTTTATTCTATTTTTTTTTTTTGCCCTAAGAGTTGAGATTTATGAATTCAATATCGAATTTAAGTCATGCAGTTATAAAATAACACAAAACTAAAAGCAATAACTATTATACGAAGCGAAAACTGTTTTTGTTTAGTTTTCACGTTTTGTGTATATATGCGTGTTTATCGAGATATACCAAAAGTGTTGATAAAACATGTTTGTTTTAACCTCTAATATATACCTCTCCCTTATCTAAACTATATGATATTTTATATAAATATATATATAGACGACGATCTCTCGGCTTTTTGGGTCACTTTTATTGGTATCCTTTTCAGATTCTAAACAACGTGTGTATAACTAGACGATTTCTCGGCTTTTTGGTTCATCTTATATTAAGTATTCTTTTTTGGATTTTATCAGACTGTGATGGGCCAATGAAGAGATTAAAAAAGTTTATATCGTAAAAAACGTAAAATTTTGTGAAAAATACTTTTTTTTTTTTTTTTTTTTTTTTTTTTTTTTTTTTTTTTTTTACAATGAATTAACAATAAATTTTTACAGAATTTTATTTCTTTAATTATTGCAGAATTAAAAAAAAAACTAATTTATGTTAATTACGCGAGTGCAGGAGTAAAATATAAAAACACTTTTCATTCATTCATTTTTAACTTTTATAAAATATTTTTAAATTCAATCAAAATAAAATAAGCTAATATTTAATTTACTTTTAATTCAAGTCAGGAAGTGGGACATCTTCTACATTATTGATAAGAGTGAAATGTATTAAGGCCAAAATAACATGACACCGTCGAATGCACAATCACTGTATAAACATTTCGTACAATTTCACACTTCTACCTATTGTCTTTTTATTATGTATAGCAATAGCTGTGTTGATGGTACATTATTAAAATTTAAAGATACGTTGCTGTTGTTTTTTTGCAGTTATAATTTAAGTTAATTATTTTGTAGACAAATAACAAAGGAAATTGTTAATTTATTCATTTTCAGGTGACATGACAAATAGATAAACTTTTGTTTTTTAGTAATTAGAACTTTTCTATTCTATATTGTGATATTTCTATTGGGTAGTTTTTTGTAACAAAATTTTATCAAATACTTTATTTTTAGTATAAATGTAAAAAAAAAAATTACTCGTATCGTAAAATTCGTAGTGATGATACTAGGAATTTGGGGAAAATGTAACTTTTAAAACAATAGGAAATTAATATTTATAGTATAACTGAAATAAACAACAATATACTGTAAAGAAATAAAAAAAAAATCTTTATTTTCAAAATCTAATTGGTTTTTGTAAGCATTGAATCACGTGTTTTAATTTTGATTATAATGGCAGCATTGATAATAATATTTTTAATATCATAACTGATATTACTGTTAATTTTTTCCTGTTTTATTTATTTTTATTTTAAATTAAATCAACACTTAAAGAGAAAGGGGTAACATTTACTTCTATATAAAAAAATCTATAGTAGAAATATGAAAAAAAAACAAAAAAAAACTGAAAATCACAATGGTAAATATGTTAATTAGTTAATCAAATAACAAAAAAAAACTCCTACTATATTTAAAAATATGTACTTTTTTTTTTTTTTTTTTTAATAGAATAAATTGACCATGACTTGTTCTACACTATCTCCCACACATGTTGTACTTAAACAAAGTTTTTAAATGTTTCATCAGCGTTAATTTTTTTTTTATTCTTTACAAATCCACCTATTTTTCTTTTTCATGGTTAAATTCCTCAAAAATTGTTGTTGTTATTATAATACTTTATACAATTTACAGATAAAGTGATTATGTAAGCTTAATTAGAATCTAAAATAAGTTGTTGTTTGTTTTTCTTCCTCCTTTTTTTTTTAAACGAAAGAATATATAAGCAAAATTTTGTTGAAATAACAATTTTTATTATGTAAAGATTTCAACAATACAAAAATAATGTGGAAACTAAAGTGGTGACGTCATTACTTTATTATCAAGCATAAAAACTTGATTGAATTATTGTGTTTGTTTTATTTTTCATGATCAAAAATAGAATTTTGTACAGGACATTAAATAGACTTACCATTAATAAAATTGTAAATAAAATTCATTTCCTGGATAGAAAAACAAAAGTTTAAAAATAGATTTTATAAGATTGAGATAGACTTGTCAATAAAATGAGACCTCTCTCTCTCTCTCTCTTGCTCGCTCTCGCTCCATTTATATTATATTATTGGTATTATATTTGTTATTATTGTCACTCGCGCCAGATTTGTTACCCAAGGACCCCTATTAGCAGTCGTATTACCGAAAGAATAAATGATTAAAAAAACACAAGAAAATTGGAGGGTTACTGTGCAATTTTATGAATTTTAAAAATTTAACTCCCAAAAGGCCTCATGTAAATTTTTCATTTTTTTTCTCTCTTATATAATGGTTGCAGGTCCTAAATTTTCACCACGTATAGGTATACAATCAACTTGTAAATGGCTTTAAAAATTATAGGATAAAAATTTGAATTTCAAAGATAAATACAACTTTATAAAAACTATTCTTTAATCAATGAATTTTACAATATTAGTTTAGTTTTTATAATTATTAGTTTTTTTTTTTTTTTTTTTTTTTTTTAGTTTTGGATTTTTTTTAAGGTTTGTTTGACGATCTCATTAGTTCAAAACGTAAAAAACAAAAGTAATAACAATAAATAGTTCGTGAAAAACTTATTTCAAATTCAACATATTGAAAAGTATCCATGTTTCAAAGTAATAGTATATAAAAAAATGTATGTGATATATATTCAGGGATAAAAAAAAAAGCAAGAATCAAACAAGAGGCAAAATGCTAATATATAAGACGTCTGGAAAAGTGCTAAATTCCTTACTGAAAAGTTAGGGTGAAACATCAGAGAAGATTTTGGGGTAGGGGGAAGGGGGTGAGTTCTTGGGAAAAAGAGAGAGAGAGATAGAGAGAGAACGAGGGGGTGTCTTGTTGTTATGTGTGTGGAGTTCCAGAGTGAAAAACTGAGAGAGAAAGTGGGAAAGAAAGAGGAAAGTTGGATGCAGAGAGAGAGAGAAGGAGTTGGGGGTATATTGTTTCACCACGGGTTCTCCAGTTTAATATAAAGAACCAATAAATAGCATCTTGTCGTGTTTCTTCCCTTATATCTTTAAAGATATCCTTACTCCTTCCAAACCACTATTTTCATCCCCTACTTTTTCTATACATAAGATAGGGTTGAAGTACATATACTTTTTTTTATTTAAACGTTCAATACCACTTTGTAACGGTAAAACTTTTTAACACTTCCCATACTCCTAAAAATATAAAAAATCTTATATGTACGTAAAGTAAAAAAAAAAAAAAAAAAGTCTTTTAAAAATATAATATATAGAAAAAAATATACAGTTAAGTGTTTTATATTTTTTTAAACGTGATTTTTTTTGTATATTTATATAGTAAAAAAACTAAAATATAGTTAGTTTTAATAATATATTATGTAAGTGATTCTATTTTAGATAAAATGTTTACAAATTTGTTACTTATTCTCTCTCTCTCTCTCTCTCTCTCTCTCTCTCTCTCTCTCTCTCTCTCTCTCTCTCTCTCTCTCTCTCTCTCTCTCTCTCTCTCCCTCTCTCCTACGTCTTTCTTTTTTTTTTTGTATCATCACGCATTATTTTGGCTCCATTTTTGCATAGTATAAATTGCTAAGATAATAGGTGTAAGAAGAGGGCCAAATATTTGTTAGTCTAAAACATCGTTCTTTCAAGGGTTTTTAATTTTAAAACTTTTTTGAATAAAGACGGCAGATGATTATTTATTTATTTTTGAATCCAAAAGTATAGCAATGAGGACTTCAGTTTGCATTACATAGCCTACATGCTACGCCCATTTCAAAAGGCGTTAAACAAACTATAATTTCAAAATAATCGAACATTTGTTAAATCTTGCAGGTCTATTATTATGTGTTGCCTATTTTTATATTACACATAAAAATTATGTTTAAAGAATGAATAGCTGCACATGAATGACTTTTTAATGTAACTCTCTCTCTCTCTCTCTCTCTCTCTCTCTCTCTCTCTCTCTCTCTCTCTCTCTCTCTCTCTCTCTCTCTATGTTTAACGTTATTATTATTATGTTTTTGTTTTTTTCAAATGTAAAATTAAATGATAGAAAATATAACATATTTATTTCTAATATATATATTATTCTAAAGATAAAAAAGCTTTGATTAATGCAAAAATCATGTAAAATGTGACAGAAATCGTAATTTTATGACAGATCTTAGTTAATCTCTGTGTAATCAATCTTATTCTTTCTAAACTATAATGTGAAAAAAATAAAACTAAATTCAATGTATTTTTCTTGTTAAATAAAATAGCAAATTGAGTACAATGAAGTTACTTTATACAAACTATGACGTAGAAATGCAATTTATTAAAAGTTTGAAGGTATAATTAAAATTTACTCCTACATATATTTTTAATTTATGACTGTAAATATACTTAATTAAAATATTATATACTGGGTTAATATTTAATATAAAGTTTTTGTACATTATTTATATTCACCCACACATTTTTTTTCTTATGAGCTTCTTTTTTTTTGTTCGTATATATGCTTGTAATCTGTGCTCATAAATGTTTAATTAATTTAGAGGTCTTTACAGTATTATTATTGTTATTTGTGTTTGTGTTTGATTTTTTTTTTTTTTTTTTTTTTTTTTTTTTGTAATAGTTTTCTAAATTTTTAAAACATTTTCTTGCGACTTTTGAAACAATGCATAGTAATCAAAACTATTATTTTTTTTTCTAAGTTTTTAGAAGAAGTAAATAGTAATTATAAATCAGACGGAAGATATTGATGTATTTTTTATCATGATAGATAGAATCAGATAGATTCGTTGGTTAAGAAATACGATATTAATAAAGTATATTAATAATATAATTAATATTTATAGTAAGTATATTGATAAAATATTTAATTGAAAGAATAAACCATAAGAAAACATAAGGGCATTTATATAATCGCAAAACACTTGATTGGAACATACATAAATAAGTTTGTCTCAAAATTCAACTGTCGTACCAGTGATCTGAAAACTTCAGCTTATGCAACCAGCACAACATTTTTATACTAATTTTTACCTATATACATCAGAAACTGGAATCTTCACGCAAATAGCATACTTTACAGTATTTGCACGCTCTCTTGTGGGGGCCACATTTACATTCTGGTATAAATTATCATTAATTTTGGAAATCTTATTTTGTGCTTATTAATTCAAACTCAAACTTTGTTTTATGTGGTCTATGATTTTAAGACAATGTCTTGACTGGGACTGGGATTGGTGTAGCTCAATAACACAATATGGCAAGCAAAAAAAAAATAATAATAAAAAAAAAGGATAATATAAAAAAATATTACGTGTGAAATTTGTTTTTCTATTAAATTATATAAAATATTACTGTTAAAATATTTTCACGTCTAAAATATCATGACCCTATACTCTATAACTCTGACCCTATTGCAATCACATTTGATGTTCCCTCTATTTTTCTATGATATTAGAAAAGTTATCTGTAAGACATTCCTTATAGTATGAGATGGTTTAACTGATCTTAGGCAATAGTTTTGTGGCCCCTCATTCTCTCTCTCTCTCTCTCTCTCTCTCTCTCTCTCTCTCTCTCTCAACCCTTATATGTTATTTATTTACAAGTATCTCTTACGTTGTCGTAGCCCCGACAAAGATTGCAGTTCAATATGTCACCATTCAATGTAATGGTTTTCAACTTTAAACCAATATCCAGAGCGCAAAGTGACAAATAAGCTATACTTTAACAAATAGAAGTTTACCCGGATATATAATAAATGGAAAAAAATTAAAAGAATGAGTCCTTTATTTTGAAAAATGTTAATTGCTTTCTTTATGGGCAAATTTGTTAATTAGAGCGATGATTTAGCAATTACAGTCATGATTATATGGTGTTTTAAAATTAAATTCAAATAATTGGACCAAATGGCCAGCTCATACGGAGCAATATTTGCATTGTGCAATCAATTTAAATCCATGACGATTTCAAAGCTTTTTTTATTTTTTAAATGGAGATCAAATGTAATTAAATGTATTTAACTATTGAAAATATTACTTCGTGCGATAACCAGAGAAAATTCTTTTAAATAATATTTCATTTATGAAAGTTATGATGCCAGCGAGGGTTTCTTAAACATGTGAAGAGAACGTGATAGGAAAATAATGAATTTGAATGGGGAAAAAATAATTTACTATAGTCTTTTTGTAAATTGTCACAAATCTTGACTGATACTTTATATTAAAAGACTATATAAGTGCACACATCTCAATGTGATAGTCTGTGTTTACTCCATTCATTCCTGCATAAAATCTGTAGCAAATCTACATTCACCATTATATAAAAATATACCATGCACATACTATAGAATTGCGCACTAATTAAATTGTTTATAAAAAGATGTACGAAGCACTCTTGTAAGACAATAAAGATTTTAATATTACAGTTCTAACATTTTAATAAATCTAATTGTGATAACAATTTTTATAAAACACAGTATACTGTACAAGTCATATAATATAAAAGTACAATAAATTGAAGGGGCAAGGGGGGGGGGGGGGTAGAGGACAGAAAGTATTTTATTGTTTTAAAGTGCAGAAAATATTAGAAAAGTTTTATTCCATAAGAGTCAACAATGTATTTTATTTTTTTGTTTTATATTAAATGTTGCAAAATGATTTAGATGAAACAATTAAACTTGTTGCTACGTTGATTAGGATTGATTTTATTGTTACTTTTTTTTTAATGATACTTTTAAAACATTCTTTCTATATATATATGTAGGGGAGAGAAAAAGGGTAATTAAATACCTTTTTTAATTAAAAAATAGAGTTGAAAATTGATACTAATCGTTTTAACTGAAAATTAGCTCATTTTATAACTTATAACGCACACACATATATACAAAAATAGTTATTAACATTTTTATGAGCTTTAATTTGTAGAGGGAGACAGTGATCGAAGTTGTGTCAATAAAAAAAAAATATATATATTTTTAGATATCAAATTACCCCTATAAAAAATGTTGTGTTTGTAAAAAAAGTACCTCTTTTGGTTCAATGAGATATTTGTCCACGAATGGAATAAATTACGTAATTTATGCCGTACTGACTAATTATTATGCCACACACCCTATAGACAATATAGCATACATTTTGTTGCTATGAATAAATATAACTAAAATTAAACTAGCATAATTATTAATATCAATATTTGCTTTTTTTAGCTTAAATCAACTTAAATCAACTTTAAACAACTTAAATGAGCTATTTTTAATAACTTGCTAAAATGCATTATTTTAGCTACTCATAATAACTTAAAAGTGATTATCTTAAATAAGTTAGAATTCGTAACTAAAGTAATGCGCCATTTATTAGAGTGAACGGTTAATTTTTTTTTATGAATTAGCAAATTAATCAAAATATTAACAAATATATATTATATATTATTATTATTATTTTATTGTATTTTTGTTATCGACTTATAAAATCCGATTAATTAGTTTTGGTAACGAAATAATATATTAAAACAATTATACGTATTTATATAAATATATTTGTTCATCAATGTAATTTAAATCAACATTGAGTATAGTAAATTAAACAAAGGAAGTGAGAGAAGAATAGAAATTCAAAACATTTTTACAATATCCAAATATGTAAACAAATTACAAAACCATTTACTGTTAAAACAAAATATTAATAAACTGAGTAAATTACACCCATCAGAGAAAAAAAAAATCTATATAAATAAATTGACAAAAAATCAAGTTATAAAAAATACATTTAAAACGCAAACTCAATTTTCATATAAATTGATAACGAGAAAAAATTTGTAATCGATACAAAAGCACAATACTATAAAAATACAAGTATAATATTTCAAACATAAAAAAATTGTACACCAATTTTACATCCATGCCTATATTATCGTTGTTATTTTTCCCCCTTTTTTTTTTTTTTTTTTTTTTTTTCCCCAACATGATTTTGTTAATTATAAAAAAAGTTGATATTTTTTTATACCATTTTTTAAAAGTATTTTTATGAACTACTAGAATATTGTTAAAAATCATTCTAAAATGTTGTTGTCAATTAATGATTTTTTTTTTCGTATCTGTTTATATGAAAATATTATAAAAGATATACTACGTAAAAGTTATTATTTTTTTTATCAAAGAATATAAGATACAGTATTTTGCAAGAATTTTTTAGTACTCTTTTTTTACCTTCTCTTTCGATGAAATTTTTTATGGGTCAACGTTGTTTGGTTTTAATTGTAAGCACTCAGCAAAAAAAAAAAAAAAAAAAAAAAAAACTATCGATAAAAAGATGGTTTGCAATTTACGGTACGATGAGTATATATTGTAATATTAGACTTTATAAGTTTAAAAATAAACTGATAAAAGGGTGTCATAATTTCATACTTGTAAAAGTGGAACAGATACTTGATAAATGTATTCTAGAATATTATTAAAGCAATAGACCACATAAAACGACATGTGCTTTTTAATGAATAAACACAAAATGGGATCTTCAAAACTAATAACAATTTTTACCAGAATTTTATTGTAGCCCCACGAGAGAGCGTGAAAAAACTGTAAAGTATGCAAATTGCATGAAAATTCATCTTTAAGACGTCAGAAACATGCAAAAATAAGGATGAAAATGTTGTGTGGGTTGCAAAAATATAATTTTCTGATCAAAGCTACTGTTGGTTACTGTTGGTTTTTGAGACAAACTAATGTTATTTATGTAAATCCCATCAAGTGTTTTGTGATATAAATGCTTATCTTTTTCACTGGTCTATTTCTTTAAAGATACACAGCATACGCACAAAAATAAATGTAATGCGGAGTAGAGAACGGAAAAATCATGACGTCAGTGCACAGTTTCATGCAATCACATTCCATAGTAAAATTGTCTTCAAGTTATACGTTACAGAGGCACAGACACCCTGGCATTTTAGTATCTACTAGGAACAAAAACAATTTCACAAGCTTTTAAAATCTCTGATGCGACTATTCCTTCTAATTTAAATATTAAATTATAGTTCGATCGTTGTTTGGCCAAACAACGATCGGCAGACTTTTATACTTTGATTCATGTAAGTTTTTAGCCTTAATCAGCACTTAGCCACATTTTATGGTCAAAATGACAAACAGAGGAATTGCCTTGTATAAAGCGGCAATACTCTGTTAATGTAATTTTGGCCAACAAAAATGACCAAATAGCGTGAGGAGGTTCTGAAGATACGTGAAGTGGAGTATATTAGGGGGCGTGACAAATTTTGAATTAATTTTTTAATTAAAAGGAAGATGCGCACCGGCTCCAAATGACATTTACAATTATTTTCATAAATGGTTGTACTAAATAGTGTATTAAACACAACTGCAAAAAAAATTGGTGTCTGTGTCCCTTTAATTTATTTACACAGTACATTCATACATACATACATATCATGACGCCATATAGTCCCTTTTGGGGTAGGCCAGGACGAATCCTTTCTAGTAAGGGGGCTTACAATGATATGTAGCTTACCAGACCACAGGATCTACCCTTAATACCACACTCCTCTGGGCTCCTAATACCAGACCTGTGCAGCTCGGACTACCAAATCTTACGACGGCAGCACTTGCCACTATGGACGAGAGGTGGTCAAACTGCCTGGCCAACCCACGCATTGCAGCGGAAACGTACACATTGAAACACACTGAAACTTCACCGTTCTAACAACCGCTCTTACAAGCTGGCCTTTCAAGGCCAACCCGGCCTGGTAACGAACGCCAAACCTCCAGCGTGCCAAACGAGCACGCTAACCACTACGCCACATGGGCAGGTTGCATTAAAATGTGTGAAAATATAGTTAGAGATATACGTAAATTTACTTTGATGTTTATATTGATGACTTAAATACAAAAATATACGTATTTACACAGTAAATGACGTAATATTTGTATAAGCAGCAAGCGATTATACACAAGCCTAATCCTGGTTACGCTCCATACTCCAGCTGCGCATTAATGTGGGCGAAGAACTACTTTCCCCAGTCAGCTTCTCAACTGAAACTCTTCAGTAGTAATGAAAGTATAGAGCTTGGAAGTGAGCTCCACAGTGTCAAGGGACCCTGGGTTCACTTGGTACCTGTTGAGCTGATACAGCTCTTTGAAAATCCTCACTAGTTAGTAGGACCTGGTACCCTCAGAAGTGTTTCAGTCTTGTACTGCAAGGGCTATGACTATCATTTCTGTATTTAAGTCATCAAAGTGGCAAAGGTCATGCGACAACATGCATAATTACATTGCAACTTGCATTATTACTATAGATTGCTTATGAGAGCTTCTGTTTACTCAAAATGCGGAAAAGGAAGTGGCCGGAAGAGGAAATCACGTGATAGTAAAAGTGGGAGGTAGTTCCAGGTATCTCAAGGTTAGCTCGCTGCTGGCACCAACTTTTCTCCCACTTTTACCGTCACATGGTTTCCTCTTCCGGCACTTCCTCTTCCGTTTTTTACAGTAAACAGACGCACTCTATTTTTACTGAAAAAGCGGAAAAGGAGGTGACCGGACGAGAAAACCACGTGACGATAAAAGTGGGTGGTAGTTCAGGCCTAGCTTGCTGCTGGCACCAACTTTTCTCCCTCTTTTGCCGTCACGTGGTTTCCTCTTCCGGTCACTTCCTTTTCCGCATTTTGAGTAAACATAAACAGTCATAGTGTGTATCAAGGCATCCTAAAGAAGACAGGCAATACACACTAAAAATTTTTTAAATTCCGTAGTCCAACGAATTTGTTTACTCCATAAGAATAACATTGAAAATTGAAAGTAGTTTTATATTACCCAGTTATGTCAAAAATTTGAATCGCAACATATAAAACAAATAAAATAGCCATGTTTCTTAGTTTTCAAGGTACAAATTCATACATAATTTATTGAAATTATGAAATTATTAAGTTCATTTGTTCAGCTGCGTTGTGGATTCTTATTACGCAAATTATTTTTTTGAGCGAATTTTTTAAAGGCTTACACAAAAAATAAAAAATAACTTGTGTAATGGAATGGAAGATTATATTAAAGGAGTAGAACACCTTGAACAAAGAGTTGTGTAATCTTAGCAAACCTGAAAATCAACGTGGATTTGGCCGGAGTCATTGATTTCTAATTTATTTTTTATTCACAAAATGGAACGAGCTGGCACTGATGTCACAGCTTGCCTGGTCCACGCGCGCGTAAAACAAGTGAGCTTTGACGTCATTGACCGCTCGTGCCATTTTGTGAATTGAAAATTAGAAATCAGTGCTCCGACCAAATCAAAGTTGATTTTTAGGTTTGTTAGGATATTACACACTTTTTTTTTTTTTTTTTTTTTTTTTTTTTGTTCAGGGTGTTCTACGCCTTTAATATACCTGAAAATCCACATTGATTTGGCTAGACTCGTTGATTTGTAAATTGTTATTTATTTGTAAGTGACCGTTATTAAGTTGCCTGTTTATGACGTTACAGTGCCCCGGATCTCTGATTGGCTAGCACATATTGCCATGAAAAACTTTTGAAAAACTTTCGTGGCAATTTGAGTGCCAGCCAATCAGAGGTCCAGTGCCTGTGTCGTCATACAGGTGAATTCATAACGGTTACTTAAAATCGATAAAAAAAATATATAGAAATCAACGAGTCTCGCCATATCAAAGTTGATTTTCAGTTATGTTAAAGGCGTAGAACACCTTGAACAAAAACACGTTTCTAAAATCCTAATATATATAGTTATCAACATTAATTTGACCAGAGCCATTGATTTCTAATTTATTTTCCATTCACAAAATGGCGGATGCGGTTTTATGAAGTCACAGCTCGCTGGTTTACTCGCGCAGAAACAATAGAGCTGTGCAACGTCATAAAACGCATCGTTCATTTCGTGAATGGAAAATAAATTAGAAATCAGTGACTCCGACCAAATCAAAGTTGCTATTTAGGTATTTTAGGATATTAGATAAGTTTTTTTTAAAGTTGTTTTACGCCTTTTTTACTTCTATTACCCAAGTTATTTTATATATGTTATCTAGTCCTTTAGGTAATGACGATTATTTATTTATGTATTAAAATTATTATTTAATGCAGAATATAGAGCTTGTTTCTGTAACTACTATAATGAATGAATTATTTATTTATATTTAAATGGCGATACAAGAAATAGCGTTAATTTCGTTTTTAAATACAATTGTTACAATACTTGAATAAAATGAATTATTAAAATGTTGCCTGATATGTCAAATGCAGTGAATTCCAGAACAGTACATATGTGTCATTTTATATTAAATATGTTAGTATTTTTATATTTATGTTAAGCCATAAAAAAAACCATTTCCATACCAAAGTTTATAATTTTTGAAAATTTAAAATGAAAAATACAATAAATTTGTTTGTATTAATGCCTAATTTACTTCAAATTTAAAACATGTAATCATTTATATATTTATTTCAATTTGTTAATAAAAATACTGACACTTATTGTATTTCCCTATATATGTACAAAAAAAACATCGGTTTGAAAGGTATTTTTATTAGTGTAATGCTATAAATAAACGAAGTAAATTATAAATTTATAAATAATTACGTTTAATATAAAGTTTGGGAAATTTACTGATGGTAATTATGATGGGTAAATTACAATTTAAATTTTTTGACACAAAAATGTTTGAATTGTATAAATCATTGACGTTTTCACAATATATTACAATTTATAGTATTAACGCTATATAAACAATGCATTATACACTGTAATCGAAATCGAGCTGTTTTCTGAAAACATAGTATTAGCGCAAGGTCCATATAATAAAGAGGTTGAGCGCAGCACAAAACTCGCGCAGTTGATTTTATTTTGTGATGGATGTACTTGGTTCTAAGCCAATACGATGCCGTTCACCAGTTACGTCACTGATAAGGTGAATAAAAATACTCCCGGTGATATGACGTCTTTGGTGAATTCCTTTAAGCTGCGCAACTTTGGCCAAAACTTTTCCCGGAGCAACTATAACCTCTTATATATGGACCTTGGTATTAGCGTAGTTTATGTATATTTCAAAGCATGCAATATGATCCTGTTGTGGGGAAAAAAAAAAGCATTTCTTTACAAAAAATGTGTGCTCATACTTTTTATGTGAAGGAAATTTTTTATATACTCGTATTTTATAACTTTTTTCAAATGTAACCTTTATTTCCGGCCATTATAGTAGATCAGGATGATTTGTATAAAGGAGACAGTAATTCAGGATTCACATTATAACTTGTGTTTATTGTAGTAAAAACGAGTTGAAGTTGAGAGAGAGCGAGATAGAGTTAATTGTTCAACTTCTATTATCAAAAGAGAGAGAGAGAGAGAGAGAGAGAGAGAGAGTTACACAGAGGCTACTCCTTTTATTCAAAACAGATAAAGGTGACAAACATACATTGTTCCCTCTCAACACTATACAGCTGTTGGCTAAACTTTGACACACGTATAAATGTGATATTTGGTCAAAAATATTATTCTCAAATATAAATACCAAATTGTTGCAATAACAATTGCAACAGTATATTATTATAATGAATATATAATATAAAATTAATGCTACATAAAAATAAGAAATTTCAACAACAAATATTAAAAAAAAAAAGTATTTTTTTTCTTGAGTTTGTCGTTTTTTTTCTTTTTCTCTTTTTGTTTCTCAAAGACCGTAATGAAATTTTAAAAATTATTTAAGATAGTAAGATTATACATATCCTCTGGCCTGATTTTCATATAATTCAACGCAATTGTATTTTACTAGAAAAAGGCACTTTGTTTTATATCATTTCTGTTATAGAGTAATTATATATAGTTATACAGTTACGTAATGGTACGTATAAGCAGGGGCGGATCCAGGGGGGGGGCGGTGGGGGCGACCGCCCCCCCCAAATGGCCCACGTGGGTGGAAAAAAATGAGCAAAAATTCAAAAAAAAGTTAGTCCATTAAAAAAAATTTTTTGCGCCTTCGGCGCAACTTTTATTAATGAATAAGCGTTTGAATCCTGAGTATATAAAAAAAAAAAAAAAAAAATTTACATCCCCTTAGTTGTCATGTCATCAGGGTAATATACCAGAGATATAGTTCTGTTAATACTTGGACATCCACGAAATATTTTTGCTCGCGATAAGAACTTAAAAAAAAATACAAAAAAAAAAAAATAATAACAATAAAAAAACTTAAGTGTAAATTTTATAATTTTTATCTCAAAATATTTTTCCATCCAAATATAAGTTATGTTTTACAATATCATAATAGTTTTAAAAAGTGGAAAACAATTTTTAGAAAATTGGGATACCAAAAAAAAAAAAAAAAATAATAATAATAATGATACACAATATAATAGTTTATTTTTTAAATTTTGACCTTTTTTGTTTTTTCAAGATTTTTTGTTTTCAAGATATATATTTTTTTTTTCAATGAAATAACATTAATAATTTATTGCATATTTGATTGTAAGGAGAATGGAAATAAAAGAAAAAAAGAATTTTGAAGATATCAAAATAGAAAATACTCCGGAAATCATTTTGTCTTACTTTTACTTCTTTTTTTGCTTAATATACATAAAAAAAAGGAAAAAAACAGAAAAAAACTACCAAATCAAAAATTTTGCAATTCAAGAATATTTTTTCAAATGCATACTTATTTGGCAGATTTTTCAAAAAAGGGGCGTGGCCAAATAAAATTTTTCGCCTGCGGCGCGCTACCCGCCCCCCCCCCCCCGGTCCTTCATGATTATTTTCCTGGGGGATCGCCCCCCCCAAACAAAACTCCTGGATCCGCCCCTGCGTATAAGTCAAGAGGAATAAAAGTGTCATTTAATTGAATTTATTGGTACTCAATTGGAGAACAATGGTACTTGTTTCGCAATATCATTTATTGATAGAAATACTGAGCAGACAACTTAAAAATAAATTGATTTCGATATTCAACAGTCAGCTAATAGATTAATATATAAATTTGATCACAGGTTGTTCAATAAAATATTGCTACATAAAGCTTAAGTATCGAAAAGAAGAGTGATTAAGCTTAACGCAGACACCTTAAACGATGAAATAAATTTCGATTGAAATAATAATCGTAAAATCGATTATTAATTTGTTCAAATATTTTTGTATTAAAAAAAAACAATTTTCGACAGAAATACAATTTATTTCTCTCCAATTAGACAACTTCGATATTTAACAATCGACCAATCGATTAATAAGTTGGTCACAGGTTGTTGTATAAGAATAAAAAAAAAAGTCACATAAAAAGCTTTTAGATATGGTTGAGAGGGGTAAAGTAACAAGTAAAGCAAAAGAGGGGTAAACGTCGTGTATGATAGTGAGTGTGTATAGTGAGTGAGTGGAGGGGTTGAAAAAGTTTTGTATATGAAAATGTTGAATAGAAAGCCTCAGCCAGTCAGTCGGCTTTTACCTTTCGTCAAAGCAACATGTATTATCGTCTACTATTAATTAATAATTGTTACGTAAAATTAAGATGATAATTAAAAAATATTTTAAATTAATTTAATTATGGTGCCAATGTGATATTTAAAATTATAATATGAATATTATTAGTGTGTATAAGATTCTTTCGTAAAATAGTACAAACAAGTCAACTTTTCAATTTAATTAATACTACTTAGATTTGTTTTTTCCAAACGCTTTAAAAATTTACGTACTTCATAATTATTTCACACAAAAATAAGAAGATTTTATGTGATTTATAAAACAAAATATTAAATTTAAAAGTTTTGTCTTTAAATTTTCAACAACTCATATAACAAAATTATAGTTTAGTAATTAAGTGTTCAAAATAACAAATTAAAAACTTCATAATCGTGTTCAATACCAAGTGTTCAATTAAATTTTTTAATATAATATTAAAAAAAAAAAGTGTTTCAAAAAAATTTAATATCTGAACTTTATTGGATATGAAACTTTTTAAATTTTATGTGTGTGTGTGTGTGTTTAAAAAATTTTAATATATTTTAAAAAAAGTGTTATCAAGCATAAAATTTGGTAATGTATACCACTTATTAGAATTTTTCTCTCTTTTTTTTTTCCTCCTTTCTCTCCCTTTTTTTCTGTACCTAGAAATCCTTTTTTTTTTTTTATAAAAAAAAAAAAATTCCATATGAAAAGCCTTTCCTACTCTTACCCATATTAGATCTGATTGGGTTGAAATACGGGCCATGCTGCGAGCAGTACCGTTTATCGTCCCGATATTTTGGGTTCTAATTATCACCCGATTTCAACAAGTCTACGCTGATGGTAAGTGTAAAATTTTTAAATATTTTTTTTGCATGATAAAATTTAGAATAATTATTTGAACCATAAAAGTTAATGTGAAATAAGGTATTCTGAAACTACCTATTGAATTGAATTTTCAATTCATAGTTTAAATTTCAGCCGTTTACAAATGTTTTATTAAATTCAAAATAAAAATGATTATAATCTATAATTAGATTTGATAATTTTGCTTTTTTTTTTTTTTTAATTGTAAACGGACTACTTTGAATACAATAATGAAATTTTAAAATTATTATAATGTTCTTGATTTGGTACATGATGCTTTTTTAATGAAATATTTCTGCCGAATTAGAAAGCAGTACTTTTTATAAAATATTTTTGCGTTTTTTTATTTAATAATTTAATATTATTTCGAATTACAATATGTTGAAAATTTGATGTTATGAATCAAAATTCAATAATATATAAAAATAAAATACTAAAATATTTTAAATACGCAAAAAAAAAAAAAAAAAAAAAAAAAAAAGTATTTCCTAGCAATTTGAATTCATTTTCTAAAAAAAAAATAGGTATGTATCGTAATTTTAATAAACGTTACAAAATACTTTATTATTTTTGTGTATACGTATATGATTTTAATTATTTACCTTCAGTTAAATAAATGCAGATAAATTGGTCCATCATATCTTTGTACCATTATTCCTTATCTAACATTAAAACTTAATTCTACTGTTCTTATAAAACAACAAAATACTGTATTTTTATGCAGATACTAATTCATACGAATAATATCAAAATCAAAACATTGATATTTTTATACGAATAAACAAAACAAACATTTTCTTGCTAAAATTATGTTACTCGTCTGTTTTAATGAATTATGTACAATTTAAATTAAATTTAATAAAATTAAACATTTACCCTTTTTTATTTTTATATAAAGTTTTTAAAAGTGTTTATTTTTTTAAGTTACATTTATTTTTATATATGGTTATGTTACACATTTATGTATAATATTATACTTAAAATAAAAAAAAGTACAAAAAGACATAAAAATATTGCTTTCTATTATACGTATACATCGGCTTAATGTCATTTAACTCTTAATATGCATTATCTACCAGATTAAAAACAATGTTATTTTAACCTAATTACATACTGCAATGACGATAAATTTAATTACAAAATGCTAATTACAACATAAGAAAATGTTACATAAAAAAAGTACTATAGTTATAAGGATAATTAATTAAAATATTCTTTACTGATTTTTTTTTAAAGCATTCATGTAATAAAGTTAATTAATAATATTTTTAAATGATATCTATTTCTATAATTACACATATACTTATTATCAAAAAAATTTAGACCTTTATTTTATAATAATTTTTTTATATATATTAGAAAAGAGGAATTTTGATGCTTGCGTATAAAATAAAGGCTACAATTTTTTTGCTATTAGGTGTGTAGCGTTGCAGTACTTAAAACAAAGCAAATTTATGTTTTGTACTTTTAGCCTGTGGCGTAAAATATTAAAAGCTAGATTTAAATGCAAATTAATAACCAAGTTATGTGAAAATACAAACATATAACTTATGAAAAATCTACGTTGATTTATAACAAGTAATTATTGTACTTTATTGATAATTTGCGCTAGGAAATTTTTACTTTTGGCAAACTTAAAGTTTGTTTTTTAATAATAATAAAAATAAGACATTGCGAAAAAAAATTGATAATGGCTAACTCGGCACTATGACATGTAATGTCGACAAGTATTTAACATAAAATTATGTTATTATGATAATATGTCACAGCGTGAATACTCCTAAAGATTAAATCAGTCATATCTATTTCGCTACTAGCCAACTTCCAAATAATTGTTAAACTCAAGATCGTAACTTTTGCACGGATAAAAATAAATACGTAATAATTATGCTAGCTCATTTTTAGCATAATTTGTTAATTACATCATCATCTATGCTATATAATTCATAATAACTGTGTTTCACAACATAATTATGTTGTTCAGCATAAATATTTTATATTGTAGCATCATATATGCAGTAATGACATTAATCCAGCATAAATTACGTAATTTATTCTTTCCGTGTGTGTATAGGTGTATTTATTGATAGTTGTGCAATTAACGAATTACTGATTAATAATCAAAATCAAGAAATAATTACACAGCATTGAACTTACTATAACAGTTATTATACATGGTATAGAAATGTCTCAGTTTTGAGATTTTGTTTTTAGCTGCATGTAAACGTTTAATATGGGGGAAAAAATCTACTAAAAATTGAGTTTGCTGATGTAGCCAATTTCAGGTGGTGCGGAAACAGCTTATAGAGTCTCCTAATTTTCTAATCTTTATAATATAGTATTGCAAGAGCTCAATTTACCGGTTTCCAAAAAATAAGTACTTCATAGAGAATAACCCGAACATTGCAAATGATGAATACTTGACACATTTTAGGTACTTTATCTAATTATATTTGCTAATAAATTTTCACCATCGGTAATGTATAGCATCCTTTAATATTTCTTCAGTTTTTTTTTTTTTTTTTTTTTTTTTTCTTGAGAAAATTGCTGGTTAAATTACAAACGAAATGTTCACGCTAAATAGCATTGTTATATATATTATAGCATGTATTTCTGGTGCATCATTCTTTCAATTTTTCGGTTATATTTTCATATATATAGTAATATTTCTTCTCATTTAACTCCATTGTCTCTATTCACTTTATAAAGAGTGTTGAAAATATATTGACACGTAAAGCAACAAGTTTTTAACACATTTAATTATATACGTCTAGTTATTATTTTAAAAGAAAAGTTTTTTTTTTTCATTTAAATACAAAGAAAATTAGAGGGAACATGTATTTTTTTATATATACATAGTGACGTAAGTAATTTTTAATTTAAATTCCGTCGAAATGGAAAAGAAAGTTGTGTCAAATCAGAAAATTTTATATTCATCGGATGTCACTCCTATTGATTATTAAAGTTCTACTTTTTTTTTTTTTTTTTTTTTTTTTTTTTTTTGCATACCATTTTCTTACCTTGTCTTTAAGAAGGTGAGAAAAAAAATGTGACAATTACTATAATGATATATTTTGTAGTCATTTTATAACTCTATATCTTAAATTTAAACAGTTTTATATCTCGTTTAATACTAATATTAATTAAGAGAGCGCAAATACTTTAGAATTTCTTAATAGTTAGATATATTTCTACTTTTTAAGTATATATATTCATTCTCTTATAATGAAGAATAAGACTTAATTTTTTTTAAAAGGGTAATTTTATTGCATATTCTAACAGAAAATACATTATCTTGAAACGATAGAAATGCTAACTTATATTTTTGAGTTCATTAAGTATTTGTAATTATTTTTTGAAAGTCGCAAAATGACGTCACAGGTGGTAAGTTTTTCATATGCCAATATGCATAAGTTACCAACCTTGACGTCATTTTTTAAACTAAAAAAAAAAAAAAAAAAAAAAAACTAATGAACTTAAAATTTATAAATTCAAACTTAAATAGGTTCAGGACTATGCTGTCTTTAAGAATATGAAATAAAATTATCCCCTAAAATTTTTTTAGTCTTCCCTTATAGTTTTTAGTCTTCACCGTATCGTCTATCGTCTAATCAGGTCACTTTGTAACTATACAATTTTTTTAAACGTTTCTAGAATAATAATAAAAACCACCAGGCATCTATTAATACTCATGATAAAAATTAGACTCGTTAAATGAATTCAAGATAATATAACAATATATCTAATCATGCTTTTAAATTTTTAAAATTAAGGTGTAAAAAATATTATACTATATAGCATAAAAATGTTGACAAAAAAATCTTTTTTTATTTTTAATTAACAAGTAAAATAAAACATAAAGTAAATATAAATTTTTCTTAATTTAAAATATTTTCATAAGAAACTATTTTAATCAGGTCTTTAAACTAGTTAACTAAAAGTCTGCAGTTCGTATCTTGCTTGCGCAATAATAAAGTTACTTGATATTCTTGTATGTATAAGTTTGTGTACTAAATACACTACCCGTAGTTAAATGTGTATGTTGTTATTTTCATGCATAAACTTATACTATAAAATTGTGTTGAAAATTAACATATTTTTCTATTACCAGTGTATGCTATGCATGCTATAAATTCTTATACTAATGATGAATGTAAATAATATACGTACTTTACCTTGCTATATAGTAATTTATTTTAATTGGACAATTTAATAAAATGTAATTAATTAAATTTTCTTAAGTTTTTTTTTTTAATTTATAGAAAAAAATAATAGAATTTTCTCAAAAAATTATTTAAAAATATACTTGAATTAAGATGTAGAAAATGACCCTGGTATAAAGTTTATAAAATGAAAAACCTACCACTAGAAAAATAGTATTTTTTTAATACTGTATTTAAGGTTTATTACAGCATCAGCTACTTAAAGGTAGCATATAATTACACGTTATTTTCTTAATTACATGTTGCACAAGTGTAAGAAAACTTGTTCTATAGCAAATTTAGTGTTTATGTATATATATTTGACACTTATACATTTTCTATGGTAAAAAAATAATAACACTCTAAAAAGGAAGCGTTGAAAAGCTTGTACATACACAGTTTTGCAAGCAATTTTAATGCTCTAATTATTGTGGAATTAACAGTTATGACTTATGACGTCACTGTGAACATCGACTATCTAACGATACAAGCGTAATGACGTCACAAGCGTTAGAATCACAATAGAATAAACGTTAAACTTTGCCGCTGTAAATTTATAATTTTTTTTATTCAGTCCCACAATATAGTAACGTCATAACCGTTGATTTGACATGAAAATAATAAAATATGAAATTTATGCTGCAGTTATGTCATTATAGCATAAATGATGCTAAATAAGAACAACATAAATAATTATGCTGAAAAACATAATATTTATGTTATGTAGTATTTATATTATATAGTAATAGCATAAATTATGCTGTATTGAATAAATTGAGCGGAAAATGAGACAGCATAATTATTACATTTTTTTTTCACGAGCACAATAATTAAAGCATTGCCAAACTCTGTACAAGCTGGTATTTTTTTTTTTAATTTTTTTTTAGTGTTATACGTGAATAAGTTGTCATTAATATAATCTTTAAGTTTTTGACATCAAAATATAATTAATTCTTGTAAATGTACACTACTTCATTAAAGAAGTTTTTTCATTATTTAGTTACTGCATATATGAGTACATATTATATATGTACACTCCTCCTGAATAAATCTGACCGATAAAATTTCCCCATTTATTTAACATTTGGAGAGATTAACGCTTCAGTCAGATTTATTCGGGAGGAGTGTACATAATCTCGTTACTTATTTACAGTGATATATACAAATTTAGACGGGGGCAAAAGCAAAACAGGATTTTCACCCATACGTATCATTTTGGCATTTATTTACTATCATTTCATAGACGAAGATGTATTAGAGAGGGAAACTAAAGTCCGGTGGGAATGGGTTTTGTGATCTTAAAAGCAGGACTATCCCCCGTTATTTAACTGGAATTAGAAAAACCTCAGAAAACCAAGTCAGCTGATGCTAAATTTTGAAATTTAAAAGTAACTTAAAAAGTAAAACATAGAAGGAATAACTTCACGTAATTTAAGCTGCATATGTTATTATAGCATAAATGACGATAAATTAGAACAGCATAAATAATTATGCTGTAAAATATAATATTTATGCTTTTTAATATAGTTATTATGAAGTATAGCATGACTGTATTAAACCAATGAGGATGGTGAATTGAAATGTTTTGTTGAGTTTATGATATTTTTGGTAAGAGCTTTAAAAAATTTGATATGCTATTTTCTCTTAGGACGATTGGAGCATGCGAAGTATTTTTAATTAATTTTTGAAAATCGGCCTAGAAAGCCTGTGACGTCATCAGTCCACTTTTTTCTCGGCACATACTAATCGATCGAGCTTCAGTTACCAGTTTAATGAAATCAGCTTGTTCTCAGGATTTCAAAAGACTGGCTACTGAACCTTCTACGGTCAATACTTTCCAAAATAAATGCCCGATTGATGACGTCACAGGCTTTTTAGGTTGATTTTCAAAAATTAATTAAAAATACTTTTCCCATGCTCCAATCGTTCTAAGAAAAAATAACGCCTCAAAAACTTATCGCTCTTTTCAAAAATGTAATAAAAAGTGGGGTTTAAAAAAAAATCACCTTCCTCATTGTGCTGAAAATTAGTGATGGCATAAATTATTATACGTATTTATTTTTGTCTGTCTAAAACTCGTCATGTCCAAAATCATGATTTGCTTTGTATACTTTGCATACTTCCTTGAATTTAATTTAGTATGCAAGATGACAACTGCTGTCGTTTAACTGCAGTTTTATAATTATATGCATGGTCTCAACAAAAAATAAATAATAATAAACTAAAGTCTTTTCGCTTTAAACTGTAAAAAATACATCGAAAAAAAATACTGAAAATCACAGTTTTTGTTTCACCTAATCAAATTCAATATTAAAATTATGTAGTAAAATTGATATTACGTATAATAAATTTTTAACCACAATATTATTAAACAATTACATATACAATGGTTTAATCTAAAAATAATTATAAACAAAATATTATATTTAAAAAATAATAATATTATTATTCATAAATTAGTTTAAATTTTAGTTATTGATAAAAAAATAATTTATTTGTATTTTATAAAAATTATTATTAAATTTATATCTAGAAAAATTTATTATATATGAAAAATTAATTATAGTCTACCCACTATATTAAGTTCATTAATTATTAAAATCAGATACCATAATAATAATAATAATGTATCATTTTAACAACCTATTTCATTGTTATTATTGTTATGATAAAAATAATGAAACAATTATGATAATGAAAAAAATTTGTTAGTATTGTATATTATAAAGTTGCATTTAAAATAGAAATTGTTTTTGTGTACAAAGCTTGGATATGAACGTAACAGTTAATTATTTTGAACAATCACTTTATTGTGAGTTTGTAATTTAGCGCCGGTTTATTATTTTATAAAATAGGTGTTTTATAACAAAACTCAAAATTGTATTGACTTATAAAGGAACAATGGTTTTAAAGTCAACTATAAGCGATTTCGTTCATATCCGCTTCCGTTTTGACGTACTGCGCAGTTGTAGTACGTAAAAACGGAAGCGGATATGACCGAAATAGCTTAAAGTCGGCTTCAAAACAGTTTTTCCTATATGAGTCGATACTTAAAATGGATCCTGACCTAATAATAAACATTAAATTCATTAGATGGGATTATCATACATGCACATGTTATTCCCCTTCTATACCCTCACAAGCTGGAGTTAAAAAATTGTAAAGGTGGCAACTTTTGTCATTCATGACGTCATGACATCCATGTCTGCAATAGAAATCGTAAAGCAGGTTGCTTACTTTACTAACTTTCTCCTCAGTTTGTGACATAATCTGCAGTATTAACGAGTTCCATCTCGAGATTTTTCATTACGATGAAATTTTTTTCTTGAGGTCAAGATTACTTTAAGGTTATCAAAAATATTAACACGGTAGTTTGCAGTAATTACAATACACCAAATATTCAAATTAATAAACAAACAGAATAATCTATAAACTGCCCCCTCCTCTAATATTATGAGAAAAAGTGTGCACTAAAATTCTAAGATTTTAAATTTGAAGTGCATAATTGAATGCTTTACTATATCAAACTGTATACACTACTTTATACTTTAACACGTGGAAACAAAATTAAAATGTTCAGGTTGACCTCTATATTAGTGGTTTAGTGGATTCTCACGTACTGTACATATATATATATATATATCAGTATATGTATATATAATAAGAAGTAAAGTCTTGCTATAAAATCACTCTATTGTTCAAAACAGAAACGCAATACCCGCTCAATAACACTATTATGTTTGAAAAGCGATTTTTTTTCTTAAAGATGAACGAGATGGTGTGAGATCACTATGTGTATAGGTATTTACCTTTTTCTCACCCCAATTGGGCATAACTATTATTGTTATTATTTTTTTTTCATTTACTTTACAATTTTTTTCTCTTTGTACCATTTTAATACCCAATAACGAATTATTATTATTATTATTATAACGTGGGTTAATACGAAAACAAAGCAAAATGTCATTTGATTAAACTGGACTATATTTTCTTACGCCGTGGGACATTGGTCACATGATACATTAATTTAGTAATTTTGCTTCACTATGCTTATATCAACACTTTATACAATCCAGGTTTCTACTCAAAATATGAACTGTATAATAATATTAGGCTGAAACGGTAACTTGATTATGAAGGAATGCAAGCCACAGTCTGAGATCTATACATAACCAGCAGATCAGTGAAGCTGTACTGCAGTGTTAGCTTTTTACTCTCCTTTGGCGTATGGCCAATATGTCCTCTTCTGCGCTCACTATATATGTTATGAACGACGATGAGATGGTTGAAATGATTCATCAGTTGTCTTGTAGTTAGAAATTGTTTGAAAATGAAGAATATAAACTTTCACAGAGACCAAAGCGAAAAGAGAAACACAAGAAATAACGACAAAATAGGATTGTTTTTTATTAGAGCCCATTAAGCGTGTTATTATTTATTTACATATTTCTTGCAACTTTGCAAGGAAGTAAATAAAAAAATAATAATAAAAAAAAAAAAAACAATATAATATGTTGTTTTTTTTAATAATAATAGTACGTAATATAATAATAATTGATTGTTATTAAGATGCGAAAAAAGTTAACGGAAAATTAAATGCAATTTTTTTTTTGGTCATATTACGGGACATTAAAGATATGACATTAGGTGTTAAATAATATATATTTTTAAATTTATTATATTAAAAATAAATTGAATATATTTAATAGTGTAAAACGAATAATTTTGCTATTTTCTTTGCATTGTAGTAAATTAATTTAAACATCTCATCATTCATAACAACCAATTGATTGCATTGTATTACTATTATTATTTCATCGTTTTATTCAGTTGTTACCAAACTTTTATTCTACTGTATATAACCATATTATTGACTTGTTCTTCTTGTTCGTTGGTGTGTGTGTGTGTGTGTATTTATAAAGAAACCAATTTGAAATAATGAAACCAATTTATATGTTCTCTCTCTCTCTCTCTCTCTCTCTCTCTCTCTCTCTCTCTCTCTCTCTCTCTCTCTCTCTCTCTCTCTCTCTCTCTCTCTCTCTCTCTCTCTCTCTCTCTCTCTCTCTCTCTCTCTCTCTCTCTCTCTCTCTCTCTCTCTCTCTCACTCTCTCTCTCTGTATATTGATACAAGAAAATTACTTATTTGTATTAAATTCTCTCTTTCATTATTATTTTCATTATTTTGTCTTTTTTTTTACAACATTTAGAAATTGACTTCTTCATTATTAAAAATAAACAGTTTCCTAAATATTTCGTAATCCCTCGCTTTCTTATTGAAGAAAAAAAATCCATTACATTTTACTAACAGTTAAAAGTTTATAAAATATATACGATATAATAATAATACATTAATTTAATTATTATGGATTTGAAAGCTATTACTGAAGCTTATTTTGTAATGCAATTATAAAAACAATGACCAATAATGTCTTTCAAATATTGTTACCTATTCAAATAATTGAAAGTAAAATACTGTGTATCAAATATCAAATTATAAAGTATAACAATATTGTAAAAATATAATTTGCATGATATATTTACTATATAAAATTAAAATTACACAACGTCAGATGTGTTGAAATACAATATTTTATGTTATATTATGTTTTTTATTCTATGTAAGAAATTCTTTTAGCTTATGGTAATAAAAAAAAATTGTGACTATAGTTATATACACATAAAATTGTTACAAAAATGCAATTAAAGTTAACTAAGATTGAAGAAAAGGAAAAAAAAAAAAACTTTCATATAATAGGGGAAAAAATTGTACACACGACCACGATAAGAATTTTTACCATTCAAAATATTGCGTTAAATTTGCAATGTTATTTTTATGAGAAAAACACTCACTAATAGATTTCAATGGTAATATATCTTATCGCGGTCCTGTGTACAGAAGGCAACCCGCGCTACAATTTCTATGTTAGTCCCGGAAATTCCAAAAGTTGCCTACTTTACAGTTTTTTTAACCCCAGTTTGTGAGGGTACACAAGGGTTGAGGGACATAATATGAATAATCTCATAAATTTTACATTTTTGATTAAATTTTGCAAGGCCAGTACCCCTTTAAGTCTTATTAAAGAACGTAAAAGTGTGCCTAGTATCTAAAGTTGTATCCCTCATATAAAGTTATCTGACCTCGGTGCAATAGTTTTTTTTTTTTTTTTTTTTTTTTTTTTTTTTTTTTTTTTTAGAAAACACTTTAAGAAAAATAATCTTGCAATGCTAAATGATATAAAATTAGGGGTTCTTGTGATTGGTATAAGCACTCCATCCCCATAAGCGTCAGTTTCAAATACATAAATATTGGCTTATAAAAAGAAAAGAAAAAAGGTTTTAATTAATAAAATTTAGTAGGAATTAAATTGCATACTATTAAACAAGTACAGGAAGAAAAAGTAATTCAGAAAAAAAAACTGCAATCAGATAAAAAAAAAAAAAAACGAAAAGGGAAGGAAAGAATTTAATATCATAATAATGATATTTCAAATTAAAGTTAACGATCTAAATTAGGCCTCATCTCATTCCAATTTATCAAGATTTTTATCATTTATAAAAAAAAAATAAAAAAAAACTTTTTTTTTTTTTTTTTTTTTTGCGTCTTAAGTACTAAAAATATATTCTTATCTTGACGTATATAATCTTTATTTTTTTTAAATGTAAAAATAAGTATTTGGATTTCATACGTAAGTAAACGATACTTAGTTTTGATCCGTTAAATTTTATTATTATAAAAAAAGTGATTCACATGTTAAGGCTCATATATAAGCAGGAACTTTGTTAAATAATATCACTATTTAGATTTATATACCTTCTAAAGTATGCTCGTATTATTGTAAGCTCTTTCATACATTAAAATACGTAAACGCTCAATTAAACTAATAATATAAATATTATTATATCATTATATAATTGTATTATATTCTAAAATTATATAATAAAATAAACCAAAAATTATCAGTATAAATTAAAATAATGATTGAAATAATGATGAAAATTTATACTCTCATAAATAAGGCTTTTATTTATATGGAATTAAGTAAACAAAAAGTTGAATTCACTGAATGAATAATTTTTTTAATGATTTTAAGATTGAAATTCAAAATCATTATCACCGCTCAAAAAAAAAAAATATATAATCATAGTAAATAAAAATAAATTACGTCGATTACGAGTCTGCAAAGAATCTGACTTTTGAGACAAATTGCCAAATTTCCTCATTTTCAACCTTAAAGATATACTTTAAGCCCAACAACATGCACTTTTATACAAATTTAACACAAAATCGGACCTCCGAAACTGAGTCTACAATTTTAATCAAGATCCAAATGTATGCATGCAAATGAGCGCTAAGTAACTGTAAAGTATGCTATCTGCGTCATTTTTTTTCTCATTATGAATAACGTCATTCTGAGACGATATTCGATATGAAATGTTGTCCTGGTTTCATGCGCTGAATTTTTCAATACTATTCTATGTACCGCAAGGAAATAAAAAAACTTGCACAACTGTAGACTGAAATGCAACACTAAAATTGCAAGTTATTCATTTCATTTCGGTACAATGGTTTAAGATGAGTGAAAAATGTCTATATTTATACAACATAGATTTGAAACATGTACGATTTCTATATTTTTATAAAATGACAAATAAACAGGTTTCGGGACATTGATGTTATTTTCATCTTGTGATTTGTAAAAAGAAAAAGAAAAAAAATGAGTAAGCATAAAAGTATATATTTAAGTATATTCGAATAGGAAACTGCAAAGATAAACTAGGAAAGTAAAAATAATGTTGTTCCCTTTGAAACCATATAACTTGGAGACTTGGAGTAAAATTCTATCAATATTCCTTTTTTTTTTTTTTTTTTTTTTTTTTTAGCTCTTGTAAATATAATTATTCTCAAGTTATAAAGTTTAACTTATGAAATCTAAATCATAAAATAATACAATTATTTTTAAAACAGCATGAAGAAATATAACGATAAAATAATAATACATTACTTTTAAATGTAATATAAAATTAATAGAAAATACTTTTTAAATTATAAGTTCGTATAAGAAAGCTTTCATAAAACTTTAAAAGTTATTACGTTATATTCATATTTGTAGGAACAAATAAAAAAATATATATAACATAAAAATACTATTTCCATGTATTTGAGTTTCAAGAGTTTTAATAATGATTAATTATTATAACTTTTACTCTGATTTTTACAACACTGAAAAAAAAATCAATTACGTAATTTATACTGCTTTGAATACATTGAATATTTGCTATATGCTGTAAAATTTCGCTATTTTGTAATAATATAGTTATGCTGAACATCTTAACTATTATGATTAATCGCTACACAGTATAAAGTATATTAAACTGTTACGAAATATGTGTAAATATTGCTGAATGCATTGAGCTAGCATATATACTCGACTCAAAAAACCTCAGTCGATTTAAATCGGGCATGCCTAAAGGATCGCCCATTGTCACATTTGAGGAGAAGGGGTGGGGGGGGGGGGGGGGGGGGTGGGCGATACCGTAAAAGGTCGAACGGCAGGTAACTCAGGTTTTTTGAGTCTAGTATAGTTATTACGTTTTTTTTTTTGTCCGATACAAGTATTTTTACATTAATACTTTTCATTAAAATAAATTGATCAATTTAATATAATAGCGTAACATGATCTAAATAGTTCAATAATGTTATATTTATTTAGATTCTTATATTATATTTCATTACAATTTGCAAACATACTACAATAATAAAGGCTTTGATAATAGTCTTGTATAATATTCTACTTGTCATTATTTATAATGTAGAGTTTTTGAATTAATACCACACAATAATAATACGACAAAAAAAAATCTGCAAACAATTAAAATTATTAAAAAAAAAACTATACAATCCTAAAGCAATATAACATGAATTTCTATCTTCACATTTATAATTACTTTTCATGCCTCCTTGCCTTTTTAAATTATAAAATTTTAATTTAAAAGTAAAGTTGTTGTTTTCAATCTTTCAAGTTATATTTTTTTGTTTTGTTTACGTAAAAAACAAACACCATGCACTTTTATAAGAATAAGGATAAAAAAAAAGCTCTTAAAATCTTGAAAAATTATAACAAAAACTAAATCTCTTGTTTGTTTTTTTGTTTTTGTTTTTTTTTTTTTTCAATATCAACTCCCCTAGCACTATTGTTTTTATATATACTCACGCCTCAAGGGTGTATCAATAAATAATAATACTCAGAGTAATATAGAGGTACAACCTTTGGCATTATTTATATCTTCTATAAGAGTTTTTTTCTTCTTAGATATTCGTAAAAAAAAAAAAAAAAAAAAAAAATGAAAAGCATTATATATATTTATAGTAAAATATTTACGTTACAAAATTTTCGTAATAATAATTTAAAACAGTGACTAATTCGAAAACATTATTGTCAAAAATTAACTGTAATTTTACCATTTGAAAACTCCTAAATATTAGTTTTGGTTAAATAAATCGAGCAAATGGAGTTGTACTTTTTAGGGGAGAAGTACTTTCTTACAAATTTAAACTCTGAAAACAATGCATTTATTAATTGATTTTTTTTTTTTTTTTTTTGTGTATTACATGCATTTTTGTATTAATCTGTGTGCCAATGTGTATATGACACATAAAAAATTGCAAAAATGCATAACAAAAATTTAGTCCAAAAAGAGGTTTGTATCTTCTTTCCAGTCATGGAGTCGATACCGAAATTTTCGATACCGATACGATACCGATATTTTTAAATTTTCCCGATACCGATACCGATACGATACTGGCCAAAAAAATTTGCTCCGATACGATACCGATACGATACCGATATTTTCCGATACTTTTTCGATATTTTTGCTATATCTCATACAATAAATATTGCACTATAAATTTCATTTTTTTTTTTTTTTTTTCACCTTTGAGACATAAATTGGTATCATAAAATCCATGCATATTTTTGCCACATTTATTATTTATTTATTTACTTATTTACTCACTTATTTATTTATTTTATTCTATTGTTCGTTTGTTAAACTAAAATGACTAAAAAAATTATAGTAGATTTAAAAAAAAAATTATATTTCATTCGTTTAATGAAATTATACGATTAGAATATCCTCTACTGTTTCCAAGCACTTTTGTTAATTATTTACAAATTAGCAATTTCTTGATTTCGTATAGAAGTAATTTTCAAATATTTAATAATTTTAATTTTTTTTTCATGGTATTTTTTTATTTGCTAAAGTAAACAAAGTATCATTAGCTTTCGTATTTATTTTATTGGCTCAAATCATCCCCGCTAAACCAAAGGGGTTAAAGTCCAAATTTCCCCTCTAGTCGTAAAAATCCTTTGATTTTGTAAACTTTTTAAAAATTTAATCTTGTGAAAATTTTGTACAAAGACATTAACGGAAGTATGCTACATCTTTTGTAATTTGTAATGCATTGAATTTATATACAATTACAGTGATTTAAAACGTCAATCATTGGCTATATTTTATTGTGATCTCTACCGGCGCTTTAGTCATTAAGAGAGATCATAGATAGTACTGTACCTGTACCACACGACGGATTTCTCAGAAACTTGGCGACAGTCGATCGCTAATTTTTTTTTTTTTTTTTTCATAAAAAGAAGAAAAGTTTTAACACCGTTTTCTTTATTTTTATTGTATGTAAAATACAAAAAAAAAATACTTTTTACCTGGTGGCTTTATAAAAGGTATAAAATAAAAATACTGTGCACGGCGCCCTGCCCTGTTTCTATAGCACAATGTAAAATAAAGGAGTGAATTTTATTGTCCAAGTACGAAAGATAGATAATCACTAATGGAATGTTCTCGTTGCTTCATAAGTTTTATTTTATTTTATTTTTTTTTTGTATTTTTACTTTTATTTTATGAGAGAGCAAAAGTCTCAAAGTATCGAAAAAAAGTATCGAAATTCGACGATATTTTGCTGATATCGGTGACCGATACCGATATTCGATACTGAGTTTAAAAAAGGCCCCGATACGATACCGATACGATAAAAGTATCGGTATAGTATCGAATATCGTATCGCAGTCGATACCGATACTCCATGACTGCTTCTTTCGTAATAAAATATGATTGCCTGATTGCGAGGGAAAAAAGGCCGGTGATGATTTGTATGCTCATATCCGTGCTTGTTTTTCTATGACCTGTATTGGTTTATATATTTGAACTTTTATTTTAACTGCTAAAAATAGTAAATATATAAATAATTTGACATTTAAAACATTATTTTATTCACATGTGTTGTTATTGTTTAATAATATTAAAATTATCTAAATTTAATTGAGAGGGAGAGAGAGAGAGAGAGAGAGAGAGAGATTTTCCCAAAACTACCAAATTATTTCCAATGTTTAAATTGTTTAATCATTTTATATATTATATACTCTGTAAATCATAAATAAATAAAAATATATATATTAACCATAAAATATTAATTACTTATAAATAAATTATACACCACAAAATTTATAATATTAATTGATATAACGCGATAATTTTATTATTAGTTATTAAATAAAAAGACTATAGAACGATATAATATATTATAAACTAATAATATATCATTTTACTGTAAATGCCTTTACCGTATGTTCAGTATATCAACTTTCATTTTGACGTCAAATCATAAATCTAAAAGCTATTCAACCAAAAAATCGTAATTTTTTTCCTTCTTTCTTTTTTACACCACAAAAACTTAGAAAAGAAAAAGTTCTACAAAAGTAGAAGAGATTTTAGTGTATATTTACTTTCGTCATTTAATTTAATATACATTTGTACGTAAAAAAATTGTATTTATGTTTGCCAAAAATTTGTTGTATTTATTCTTCTTTTTAGTTGTAAGAGAATTTCTTATAATAGAAAAATAGTTTGCTTTTGCTGGAAAAGAAATTTTAAATCTCCGGTATTAATTTATCTTTTGATTATTGAATGGTAATGGCTTGTGAAAAGATTCAATATTAAATTTACTTTATTCTTGATTTAAAATCTTTGTTATTCTTACTATCGTATCTGGTATCTGGAGAGAGAGAGAGAGAGAGAGAGAGAGAGAGAGAGAGAGAGAGAGAGAGAGAGAGAGAGAGAGAGAGAGAGAGAGAGAGAGAGAGAGAGAGAAAGCAAAGAAGAATAGGGATGAAAATTAAACTCTGTACTGTAATATATATATATATATATATATATATATATATATATATATATATATATATATATATATCGAGAGAGGAACTTCTTCAATGGTTTAATTCGTCACGTTGTACTGTACAAACCAGTTATTATTAAGCCATGCTCAAAATGACGCGTAAATTCACATAACTCTTACGTAAAGATGCAACAATTAATGTTATTTGGATTCTTACGTAAATATACTCGTCATTGTGAACAGGTTTTTAGATTTCAATGTATATCGTGGTCAGTACATTACTTCGATATGTTATATATTTACCAAACTGTAGCTTTACTCTCCCACATATACATAAAGCTTATATACTAATTAGTAATTAGTAATACATATATACAATATAAATAATACATATATAAATTATTCCTTTTCTCATATATTTAGTTTATTAGGAGTTAACAAGAACTTGGACAATATTTTCAGCATGTTCATGAAATCATCGCAGTTCTGGCTGTCCTGAATATTGCAATATGATAATAACAAAAAGTTCATCCCAACTCATTGTTATTTTGTTATAAGTATATTAATGTAGTGATATACACCTTTTATCACAAAAATTGATACGTAAATGCTTGCTACAGCATGGATGAAGGAAACAGTTTTTGTGGGAGGAGCTGTATATGTCATGTACTGGTTTGAGGTGCAGATATTATGTGTTCGTTTCTCAGTGAGTATAATATGTGGCTCTTTCAGAGATGGTATGTATTGTAGCATGCAATGAATGTGCTCTCAAGTTCTCCGCACGTTGATGCCTGATCCCAGTGTGTCAAAGTTAAAACGGTAAAGGAGGTTTTTATACTTGACAAATCTATTTATATCTTCAGTCAGTCCTGGCAGTTGTGGTAGTGGCCCACGCCAAATCATATAGGTATCTCGGGACGATTAATCAATCCACTTAATCTCGCATCCATAATTGGTTCTGCATACTAAACACAAATACTGAGCTTTAAAATCATCAGATGGTGTTTTTTTTTGTTTAGAACACCTGATCATAAAGTCACTAACTGTTTGTAATTATTCTGTGTTTAGACCCCCCAAAAATACGGAAGTTAGGAACAATTTTGAACAACAGAACTCATTTTTATAAATTTTAAACAAACTAAAAACAAAATAAGATTTTTATTTTGAGCAGCCAATCATTGTTGACTACTAAATCAAACGTTGTTGCATTTCTAGACCTTTTATTTTTTTTTAAATATATCAAGAAATTATTTTATAATGACAAGAAAAAAAAACTTTCATATCTCGTATTACATTCGTTAATATACAGTTGTAATACGATACTTTATAATATTTACTAAGGTTCAATATAACTACGATTTAACTATAGGAAAATATTTCTTTATATTAACAAGAAAATTTCCATATTATATGTATAATTAGTTTAATCATGTAAACAATGTACATATTATAATATTTATATATAATTTACATTAAAATTTTATAACAATAACATATAGTACTTAATAGATCTTCATTATTATACAGAACATATTTTAATAATAACATTCATGTTCATTGAAAATAAGATAGAATTACATTACATCTATCAAAGATAAACAGAGATGAGATTTAATTAAGCAAAAGTATGTATAACATATCAAAATATTATTTAATAGATAAAGTTTATCATAATACATCAAATCATTAAAGCTATAGACCACATGAAACAATATACTTTTTTTTAATGATTAAACACAAAATTGGACCTCCAAAACTGATAACAATTTTTACCAGAATGCCCCACACGAGAGCGTAAATTGGCTTTAAAGTATGCTATTTGCGTGACTATTCTTGTTTCTGAAGTCAGAAACATGCAAAAATTTATGTTAAAATGTTGAGCGGGTTGCAAAAGTGGAAATTTTCTAATCACTGATTTTGAGACAAACTAATGTTTTGAATGTAAGTCCCATCAAGTATTTTGTGATGTAAATCCTAATGTTTACTTCTGGTCTATTCCTTTAAAAGAGCATAGGGGGAAAATATCATTTTTTGTGTGTTATCATTTGATTCATGTTCGATTATACTAATGTTGTTTTGTTTATTCTTATCGATTTTGTATGTAAAAAAATGTTTGTTTTAGTGTGATCTGAAAGTCATTGATGCCTATTTTTCTAATATTATTTTGATTGATTAAATATCATGGAAATGCTAATTAAAAACTAACTCATTTTTACTGTGAAATAGTTTTTAGAATCACAACCGATGAACTAGTTATGTAAAATATTTTTTTATTGCCTTTAACTTCGTATATTAAATTGAAAAATTAAAAATTATGCAGCTAATAACATTTATAAAGGTTTATTAAATTTATGTTAAATTAAGAGCATGTTTTATATAAAAATAAATTATATTATTCTATATATAAAATTTTAATAAGTTCAGAAAGAGAGAGAGAGAGAGAGATCTTTCAATAAAATATGAAAGAAATATCTGCAGAAATCTAATCAGGTATTATGATCACTCTGTCAATCTAACTTTATGTATATATATATATATATATATATATATATATATATATATATATATATATATATATATATATATGCAAAAAATGAGACATACATTTTTGCATCTTTGATAAAAGTACAGCAGCAAATAGAGTACCTAATAAAATCAGAAAATACGAGGTGTTTAAATAATTTCATTTCTTCATCCTTCTATAGTGGATATATACGTATGGAAAAAAATTCACTATATTTTGCATAAAATAAAAGTAAAATTGATCCGTCTCGTACTTTTTTTTATCGTACTTATTCTAGGGCCGGTTTAGTGGAATTCAATCCTATATCAATATTCTTTATAACTTTTCACTACTGATATTAATATTAAGCAATATTTGAACTGGTATAGCCCAGCACTGGTGATACGTTTTTGGTGATGGTCTTAGCATTTAGATCTTATGGAAGCCTTTAAAACCTGGAAATGAAAGTGCTGGAAGGGAAAATAACGTACTGGTTAAATGTGGAAGAAAAGAGCGAGTTTTTACCACTATTCACGGTCACGTGGTTTACTTTTCCGACCATTTTGTTTCAGGTTTTACAAGTTTACATAAGATCCCATTATGACGTCATCATACAAGGACGTGCTCTAACTGTTAGGTCACAATGCACAGTTTGCTCCTACTCAAGATCACTATACTGCAAATTCTGTCTACTTGCTTTCAGTTTTTTAGTTCATCAGAATGGCATTTTATGAAAACATAAAAAATAAGAAATGGAAGTGCCGGAAGCGGAAATCACATGACGGTGAAAGTAGGAGAAAACTTGGCCGCTTATGTTTACTCAAAATGCGCTAAAGGAAGTGTTGGAAAAGGAAACCACGTGACGGTAAAAGTGGGAGAAAAGTTGGTGCCAGCAGCAAGCTAGGCCTGAGCTACCTTCCACTTTTACCGTCACGTGGTTTCCTCTTCCGGTACTTCCTTTTCCGCATTTTGGGTAAACATAAGCAGTCCTTCTCACTTTTAGCGTCACGTGGTTTCCGTTTACGTCACTTACTTGTCTGTTTGTTTTTTATGTTTACATAAAATGCCATTGTTGTGTAATACAGTAGGAGGCCCTCTAATGACCCTTACTACAGCCGTCTCAAAACATTTACATCTCATTTTAGTGCCGAAATAGACAGTATTAATAAGTGTTAAGTTTAAATATAATTGAAATAGGTTAAAACATTTTTATTACTATTTATTAAAATTTCAAATACTTTTTTTTTAATAATCCTTGTAATAGTTGCAACGAACGATGATCTACAACTATAAAATTGAAATACGCCAAACTATAGTAAACTTTTAACGTAGACAGCGTGTACTGGGACTTCAATTTGATGAGTCATTAAAATAAACGTAACGTCACAAAATGTACTATTTTCTCGTGATAAACAAAGTATATTATATATATAGCAAAATTGTAATTTTTAACATAAGAGTATACAACATACAGTATAGAAGAAATATGCAGTTTGGAAAAACCCATTGTTGCGAACAAGCAAATTCTCCCCTATATATTGCAAGCAAAGTAAGAAAAAAGTTAATGAACTTTAGCAAAAAAAAAAAAAAAAAAAAACTGTTTTACACGAAGCTAAAGTTGCATGCATCAAAAAATTTGTTTATTAATTTGAGCACGGAAAAATAGAAAAAGTAAGTAAGTATCATGACTCCATAATCCCTTTCGGGGTAGGCCAAGACAACTCCTTTCTAGTAAGAGGGCTTACAATGATCTGTGGCTTACCAAACCACAGGCTCTACCCTTTAACACCACACTCCTCTGGGCTCCAAATACCAGACCTGTGCAGCTCGGACCACCAAATCTTACGACGGCAGCACTCACCACTATGGACGAGAGGTGGTTAAACTGCCTGGCCAGCGGCAACGTACACATTGAAACACACTGAAACTTTACCATTCTAGCCACCGCTCTTACAAGCTGGCCTAAAATTAAGCCAAATTGGCGAAAAATTACATTTCATAAAAAAAATTAATAACATAAACTTGCATCATTAATTTCTTATACCATAATAGTCTAACCGGCCCTTATTTATCTCTTCCCCCTCCCCTTGCAAGTAATATTTTTCTAATACTTAAACGTAGTACATTACATTACGCTGTATTTTTACGACATTTTCATACCATGGTATGCATAAAAATTGTGACATAACATATAAGTTAGATTGATGGGTAAAGTTTGCATGTCTAGAATATATAATAAAAATATTATGCATCTAACCAAACTAAAGTACAATATACACTTTTTTATACTGCATTTACATAATATAATTTCTACATATATAAGTATGGGGAAAAAAATTATGAAGCAACTTTTGTATTATGTATCAAATAGTGAAAAAAAAATTGGTTATTTTCTAAAGTATTAGCTGCATATTTTATTAACTTTTGCAAGACAGTACTGTAAAATAAATATATTATATCAATGTTTTATATTATTCACATATGATTATATGCTATCCTTTTTATATGTGGTTTCCGTGTCATATAACTAAAGATATAAATAAGACTATTTGATTGAACGTTGTTAGTTGACAGTAAAATAAAGTTACATACAAAAGCATTGGTCATGTCACAAAAAAGTTACAATACAATCAGGTATATATGAAACATTCATGAATGCAAAATCAATAGTACACAAATGTACTACATATAGGTAATAATACTAATAATAGGTTGTTGGTACTGGATTATTCTCACCTTTACCTTGAATCAAGTAGAATTCCGGTGTTTGTGTTACAAAAGAAGAAAAAAAAAGAACATAATAATAATAATAATAATAATTAATTAATTAATTTCATCGTTGTGAGAGCTTGACTACCCTATATGTTACAAAACCTTGACCATAAATGAATATTGGAAAAATATATATAATAAGCAAAAAAAATATAGAAAAATTAAAATATTTATACAAATTACTAGATATAAGATACAAAATACAAATTACAAGATTACAAGATTACAAGATTACAAGATTACAAGATACAAATTACAAGATACTAGAGACAATCGAAAGAAAATTTGAATGTAAATAGTTATCATAATAATAATAATTTTTCATTGAGTATTAAAAATAACAAAGAGTAAAAGCAAATAATATGGAAAAGAAATAATAATCATTTAAAGGAAAAGAAAAAAAACTGGCGTATGTTAGTAATATAATCGCAAACTTAGAAATATGTAAAACTGTTCAAAAAAGATGAAACAAAAATTATTTAAATTACTTTAACAAAAGGTAAGCATGCAACGCGATTAATTACTACTTTGTTTTATCATAAATTAAAATCAATGTACCACAAAAAAACAAAAACTTATTTCTACGTATTAACAAGTTTTAGCTATTTAGTTTGGTCATATTGACTAATAAAAGAACAACTGATTTGAAGCTGACTATAAGTGATTTTGCTAAAATCCGCTTCCGTTTTGACGTGCTGTGCATGCGTAGTAAGTACAAACGGCAGCGGATGTGACTGAATTTACTTAAAGGCGGCTTAAAAACAGTTGTTCCTTTATTAGTCAATTTGGAATCTGAATCACAAAACATTAAATAATTAGTTTCCAGTAAAAATCATTTTAAGATAATCTCTTACAAAAATAAAAAACCTCCCAATAACAAACTTAAGCTTAAGGTAGTAGGGTACCGACCTTATATCTCAAAAACTAGAACGTGTTTTAGGTCTAAATTTGTCATTGTGTAGCTAAGGGTTACACCTAGCCGTGATAAAAATTTCATGATGTTTGACCGTCCCGAAAAAAAGAAAAAAATTATTGAAATTAATATTGGGCCTCATGGGCTTAAAATTTCAAAAAATCATATAAAATTAATTTACACGGCGACCCCCCAAAATTTTTATATATTTGAAATTGTCTCAAGCTGAAGTATCATTGTGCAAAATTTCAGCTTTTTTTCACAGTAAAAGTTTGAGTCTAATGGCCGACGTTGGTACCCTACTCCCTTAATTTGCCATCTTGGTGGTGGTTACAATGTATCGCAAAAAATATTTATATGCAAAAATAATAATAAAAAAAAACGATATATTCTGATATGCCGTCAATATTGTTTTGTTTTACTGTTCAGTAAATTTATTATGTTTTTGTGATTATCTGTAGCATTATTATTTTTTTTTTTTTTTATAGTGTGTGTACCACCATTGTATCGGGCAAGTAAAATTGTATATGAATGGATAACAATATATTTAACAAATAATCAAATCAAAACATGTCAAAATAAAGAAGAGAGGATTGATGTTTGAAATATTTATATATTGTGATGTTTTAGTTAGCTTGTATATAAAAATATTTTAAACAAAAGTATTGAATAACGTTTTTTTTTTTTATTATTTATTATTTTTTGTTATTGCTAATATTGTTCTGGTACGATAACGTTACAATGTCTGATTATTACATAACAAGTTAAAGCTTCACAAATAATAGAAATAAATTGCTATTTTTACAGTATACCAGATTTTTATACTTCTTGGGTATGAGTTAAATTACTTTAAAATTTAGCGTAATTACTGTTGTTTTTTCAACCAAAAACCTATTACGCGGGGTTTTAAAATTTTGAAATAATGAGTAATAAAAAAAAATTAAAAAGGTTATATGAAAAGTGTATCAAGACCCTGGGTCGGATAAGGGAAGGATTTGTCACACCTCAAGGGAAAAAAGGGTCTTCCTCACCCTACCCACATTACATAATCATGCTGTAGATGGGAATATTTCGTTCGATACGGGTCCAGTTTACGTTCAATGGGCTAAAATATGCTAGCGCCTAATCGGTAAAAGCTTATTTTCAATACAACTATCAAACCCACCAAAATAATTAAGATATAAAGTCATATTATTTTATAGTGACAAAAATTATAAAAATTTAACTAAAGTTATATAATATATTGAAAAAAACTCTATTTGCGTGTGCCAAATAATAATACAAAAAATTGTGAAATGTTTCCACATAATTAATTAACTTTGAGAACAGAATTTAAAAAATACTACAATTTGAGCTTAAAAAATAATAATAAAAAAACTTGCAATTTTTAATCTTTAATATGACTTTGATCAACCATAACATTTTTGCATAAAAAAAAAAAAAAAAAAAAAACTAATTTTGATATAATTTACGCTCAAATTCATAATTTTTATTATTTTTTTATGTACAGTACTAGTGCACATGAAAAAATTTAATCAAGAACTAATTATTATTTTCTCTCATAAAA
The DNA here is from genome assembly GCA_949318235.1 of Ecdyonurus torrentis. Classification (NCBI taxonomy): domain Eukaryota; kingdom Metazoa; phylum Arthropoda; class Insecta; order Ephemeroptera; family Heptageniidae; genus Ecdyonurus; species Ecdyonurus torrentis. The sequence continues at coordinate 12,308,225 of OX439137.1, forward strand.
AAGGCAGTATATGTACGATCATAGTATTGATACATTTCATTGTTTTAAATTTCCCCAATGACTAAAAAAAATGTCTATTATAGAATGAAATAAAAGTTACTTCGTTTTGTGAAATCATTCTGCACAAATACTTTTTATTTTTTTATTTTTTTTTTTTTTTTGAAATTATTAATTAACATAATTTTAAAATTTACAAAATTTCATTTTGAAAATGAGTTTGTGTTATGTAAGTTATCAGGCTTTTAATACCGGATGTTTGCTTAAGTACTTTGTTGTATAAGAATTTACTATACTATATACGTTCTATATTATGATATTTATCTTATTAAATATTCAAGTAAAACTTAAGTATACCTCGGGTATATGATGATATAAAATGGTTTAACTTTACTTAAAATGTCACTTAAATATGTCAATAGGATTAATAATTTATTATCTTTTAAATAAGTTAAGTAAATTTTTGTATTATGTGGTGTTTATATGCTAAAAATATTATTTATGCACTCAAAATGGAAAATTAAGAGGGGATTTTCCTCCCCTTCTTTTAAAATGCACATACGAGAAGTATAGAAAGCAAATCACAATGTTGAGTGTTTCTTGATATAAAATGTAATTTAATATTTTTAGCAAATATTAGTTGCAACAAAATATTGAAATTTAGTATCTGTAAGAACAAAAATAAATACGTGATGATTATTGTAGCGTATATTTTTAGCAACATTTTAAAATTTCAAAATTCAAATGAGGAAGGTGATTTTATTTAAACCCCACTTTCTATGGCATTTTTGAAAAGAGCATTAAAATTTTTTTCAGGCGTTATTTTTTCTTAGAACGATTGGAACATGAGAAGTATTTTTAATTAATTTTTGAAAATTGACCTAAAAAACCTGTGACGTCATCAATCGGGCATTTATTTCGGAAAGTATTGACCGCAGAAGGTTCAGTAGCCAGTTTTTTGAAATCCTGAGGACGAGCTGATTTCATTAAACTGGTTACTGAACCTCGAACTATTAGTATTTGCCGAGAAAAAAGTGGACTGATGACGTCACAGGCTTTCTAGGCCGATTTTCAAAAATTAATTAAAAATACTTCGCATGCTCCAATCGTCCTAAGAAAAAATAACACCTCAAATTTTTTTAAAGCTCTTTCCAAAAATATCATAAACTCAACAAAAAAATTTCAATTTACTTTCCTCATTGGAAAAAAAAAACTTAATTTTTTTCTTTCCTTTAATCGTATACAATGTACAAAGTGTCCTTCAAAATTCCATCAAATTCGTATAAAAAAAATAATGTTGTAATGCATAGTAACTATATCATATAGCATAAATATTTTATTGTATACGATAATTATTTATGATGTTCCAATTTAGTAATATATATGCTACAATGACATAAATTCAGAATAATTTATGTGATAATTTTTTTTCATGTTGTAATATTACTAATCAAAATAGTAAGTCTGGAATTTAAAACTAATAAAAAAGCTAAAACTATGAATCTTACTTTATTAAAGTGCGCATTACTTACGTATACTATTTAATTACTTAATACTTTATTATTATATAAACATATTATATATGAAGACTGCAAGACTCTAAATAAAAAAATATTTATCTAAAAGAGAATAAACATTGTAATGCGTTATTATTATTATCTCAGGCCTCAGAAATTGTGCAAAATTTTTCATTTTCTAACAGTTTAGTAAAAAAAAAATTAAAAAAAAAGTTTTCGTAGATTTATTTTTCATTTTTTATATCACACTTTTACAAATAAAATTAATAAATAAAATTTAAATTAAAAACAATTTATAAAAATATATTATTATTATTTTGTGTTAAAAAATATAAGTAATAGAAAATAATGACAACATTAACTTTTTTTTAACGTACAAATAATTTTATAATAAAGTTTAATTAAAATTTTAGTGGAAAGCAAATACTATGAAAGTATTTTGATTAAATTTTTTTGTTGTGATAAATAACCAGTTTTTGTTTTTTCACTATAATTAATTATTATTATAATTTAGTTTTATAGAGTAATAAGAATAGTTAATAATGAAAATGATTTTTTTTCCTGTGTAAATTATGTATTCGAGTGTATATTTCCCCTCTCTCTTTTATTTAATTGAAACATTTTAATTAATTGTGATATGAGTTAACCCTACAGGGACTTAACAGTCAATATTATTTAAAGTTATGTCGAAAAAAATATATAGAAAAATAAATACGGAAATATTTAAAAACATAATATATTTGACTTTTTTTTTTTTTTTTTTTAATTCTCTCTTGCTGTTTCCAGTGAACATTTTTGCAATTCATAGTGCTCTTTATAGGGTGTATGCGCATGAAGTCATATTTAATGCTCTTGGAGGCCATACTGGATTAGTGAATAACATTGCTCAGCATGGGAAAAACTTCATTTTAGGCAATTTTCTTTGGGAAATCGGTTAATTTTTTGTTATTATTATTTTTCTCACATACTTATATGAGATACTAATTCAATATATTTACAGCATCATGCTCTCAAAAAAAATTGCATAGTGTTTTTAAACTGGCAAAATGAGTTATTTTCCTATGCCACCCATGTTATTGAGTGATCCAACATGGCGTCAACTTTAACATGAATGCATAGACCCTATAATAAGACAGATTTTTAAGAGTAGCACGGAAGAAATTCAGAATTTTTAAATAAGTAATAGAAAAAACAGCACTCAATATAGGAAAAGTTTTGGATATATTCTATATCCTACCCTTTTTAAGTAATTCCTGAAAAAGTAAAGTATTTGATTATTTTTAATAACAAATTTTGAAGAAAAAAAAATACACTTATTCTCATGGAAAGCATTTAAATATTTATTTTATAAAATTTAAAAATCTATAATATTTATAACTTTCCTAGAGAAGTTTCATCAATTATTTTGAAAGTCATTTTGAACAATACTACGTATAGAAAAATAGATTAAAATTTATTTTATGCGGCAGATATATTTTTCTCTATATTTTATAATACTTCCGTAGCAAAGCTAGTAATTTAAAATATATACAATAGACAATATTAATACAAAAATATATATTATGACTCATGATTATATATTATATTATCATACTTTTTTATTACTATATTATTAGAAACCCATTTTTTTCCCTCGCCCTCATTTTTTTTATAAATCCTACTTGAAATTCTTTATTATTATTTTTTTTATAATAAAAATTTTAATTGACTTTTTTTTTATTTGTTTATTCAAGTTTAATTAAGAAATTTACATATTGAGTTATTAAGTGAGCAACTTTATGATAAAAAATTAGGGGAGGTATGGTTATGAAAAGATATGACTCTCTCTCTCTCTCGTCCGTACTCGCTTTATGCACAGGAAAAAAATCACATTTGTTTTTTTCTCACTGTTTTAGTCATTTATATACTTCAAACAGAAAGCAAAAATTTTGCAATATCTTTATTTAGTAACAAACGGCTTTCTAATTTCGTCACATGTAATTATGATATATTTAAATTTTCGTATTGCTTTTGCAGTCAATTTTTTTTTTTTTTTTTTTTTTTTTTTTTTAGTGAACTTACGTTAGTAAACTCCATTTTTTTTCTACAAAAGTGTATTTAAAGTAAATACAAACGGATCTATTAATCGTTAAATATATAGAATATATTCTGATTCGTACATTTTATATTTCTTCTACGTTCATGTTATTCCAATAAGTAAAAATTTTCAAATAAAATAATTTTACCACAAAATCTATAATATTATTGACTGTAATAAAAATAATAATATTAAGCAAATTCTACTGTTTTAGTCTACGATTATTACTAAAGTAAGAACTGAGTAATAAGATAAAATATTATAAATTATAAAAATTTCTTCTTACGGAGTAATCTTCTCCTCTCCTTCATTCTCTTATCACTCTTGCACAAAACACAGCAGAACAGTCAGAATAAGCAAAGAAAAAAATGTACGCTAGTTAATTTTATTTTTAAAAACAAAGCAAAAAGAATTCGCAAGGAGTTAAAATTAATATTTTAGTGTTTTTCATTTTTCTCAAGAGAAATTGTATACCAACCATAGACGTAAGAAAACACAAAATGTATTCTGTCTGTATCAAGTTTAGAAGTTCTTATTGGTAAAACGTTTCTTTAAAGACAGCCTTCATGCTCAATATTTAAAGACATAGAACACATTAAACAAAAAAACTTTTCAAATAACAGATTATATCATAACATACCTGAAAATCAACAATGATTTGGCTGCAGTTACTGATTTGTAATTTATTTCCCATTTATAAAATATCGAATGCGGTTTTATGACGTCACAGTTCATTGGTCTACGCTTGCGTAAAATAACAAGCAATCTGTGACGTCATAAAACCGCATCCGATATTTTGTGAATGGAAAATAAATTAGAAATCAAACATTCCAGCAAGATCAACGTTGATTTTTAACTATGGTAGGATTATGTTTCAAGTTTTTTGTTCAAATGCCTTTATTTTTTATTATTTTTTTTAGCATTGAAAATAAAAATATGAACTATTATCAACAACTTTGCTCGATCCATATTACTTTTAAAAGAATCTTTATTGACCCAGACAGTTCAACAGCTACAACAAGCTTTGGTCTAGTCATTATTTACAATAAATAAATATTATATACATAATTGAATTATTAAGTCTAGAAGAGCTGATAAAAACCTACAATTTTTTATATATTTTTCCTTAAAGCAATTGACCACATAAAACAACATGTGCTCTTTAATGAATAAACACAAAATGGGATCTTCAAAACTGATGACAATTTTTACCAGAATGTTAATGTAGCCCCACGAGAGAACGTGAAAATACAGTAAAGTATGCAATTTAAGTGACTATTCATGTTTATGACGTCATAAACATGCAAAAATTAGTATGAAAATCTTGTGTGGGTTGCATAAATCGAAATTATCTGGTCTCTGCTACGGAGTTACAGTTGGGTTTTGAGACAAACTAAAGTTATTTATGTAAGTACCACTAAGTGTTTTGTGATATAAATGCTAATGTTTTTCTCTGGTCTATTTCTTTAAGCAGTTCATACCTGGAAAGTCTCTTGAAACAAACTTTTACAACAGAAAAAAAAATTAGTTCAAAAAGATTTCATGGTAACTTCTTTTTTTTTTCCAAAACTTTTTGAAACCTTAAAAATAAAAGCAACATGATCTTTTTTTATTGGAGGAAAAAAATTACTTTTTGGGGTTTCTGTGATAAAACTTTGATGATAAATTCATAATACTTTTAATATACAGTTCTCAATAAAAAATTATGATAAATAAAAAAAGTTAGAAATTTTTTTATTAGGATTATTATTTTTTTGCTAACGTCAAGTACTTAAAAAAAATATCAAAAACTCTCAAAATTACTATAAATAAAAAGATATTTTCATTAAAAAAAATTAAAAAGTTTTATATGAAGATATTTTATATAAAATGCAATTATTTTTTTAAGTAGTATTTATCAAAGTAATCTAAAAATATAACACCCATATAATAAAAAGAAATTAAATCGGAAAAAAAGGGGAAAATGTTTCTTTTTTATACTTGGTTTTTTAAAATTAAAGCAAATTCCATAATTTAATGAGTAAATAGGGATTTCTTTGAAGGATAAAATTTTTGAAAGGTAGAGCATATTATTACAAAAAAAAATAAAAAATTAATCTTGCTCTTTTATATATTAAAGTAATGAAAGAAATTTTGACTATATGAAAATATTAAATAATTTGTAATAATGATGTGCAATACTTTATAAATTTGCTTTACATTTTTGAATAAAAGAATTTTAACATTTATTTTTTAAATAGAAAGAAGATAGAGAGAGAGATTAAAGGAAACTTGTATTGAAAAATATATGTCTCTTTTATTATAAATCATAAGATGATATCATCATATACATACTTATGAATGTCCTTTTCACTCTTATATAAACCCAAAAATGTGAGGTTAGAAGGGAATTTACAAAATTGAGATTTGAATGACGTCATTTGCACAAGAGTTAAATATTTGTACAGACTCTGACATATAAAATTTTACTGTGTTGCTTTAGAGTAAAAGTAAAGAATAAAATTTTATGTGACAGCGACTGTACCAAAATTTTGTTAGTGAAAGATTAAATAACTTTATTTTAACTAAGTTACGGAATCATATTTCAGGAAATTTGAAAATATTAAAGTCAAAAAATCAGGTAAAAAAGGGTGTGAAAAATTATTTTTTATCTTCTTTAGATCAATTACAAAATTATTTTGTTCAAATTTTAATTTGGTGAAGGACGCTTAAAATATAAGTATTATATATATATATATATATATATATATATATATATATATATATATATATATATATATATATATATATATATATATATATATATATATATATATATATATATATATATATATATATATATATATATATATATATATAGATAGATAATTGTGTTGGTTCTATTTTTTTTTCTATATAAGAAAGAACTTTTTTACTCTGGATAAATTAAATGAAATTTGATGTGTAATAAATGTAAATTATTTAAGTTGAACCGACCGATTAGACCTTGGCCTTGGTTGGATTTCTGTATATGAGTGATAAATAATAATAATAAACAGTTGCTTAACGCTACAAAAAGATCAACAAACATAATACGTGTGTATAATATGATGATCTCATATCATATTTATATACTTTTTTTTTTTTTTTTGCTTGCCATATTGTGTTATTGTGCTACACCAATCACAGTCAAGACATTGTCTTAGTGATAGGTAAGGACTTTGCAAACTAATAGAAAAGCACACACGGGCCGGCCACGGCCTAAAATACACAGCCCGGCATTTGCCATGACAGCCTAGAGAAACCTTGGAAACGTCTAGGCAGGCTGGTCGGTAAAAATCACATCGATCACCTCTCAAATGCTGTGCGTTGACATGGAATGCATGTAAACATGCATCGTGCAACGTGTTGTGCATGTAAAAAGACACTTATTTTTAAATAGTGTATATTTTTAAAAAATAAAAGGCTGTGTCTTCTATTTTCTTGGTATATAACATACACATACATATAAAAAACATGCCATTTTTGAACAAAGAAAGTTGAACGTTATGATGCAACTAAATGAATATTTTTCTTTTGAAAGAATAACATATAAGAAGACAAAAAAAAAAAAAAAAAAAAAAAAAAAAAAAAAAAAAAAAAAAAAAAAAAAAGTTTGTTGTCGTTAAGTCTACTAAACAACAAAACAAAATAAATTATTTATCAATCTTTTTACAATCATCAAAAAAGCTTGGCTTAAGTTATTATGTATTGTTAGAATATGCATTTAAAATTAAAATTATTATTATTTTTCTTTTGTTAATCTTAAAGTAGCCTGCATTTTTAATCTCTCTTTTCTCTTTCATTTTTCTCTTTTTACTTGTTTGAGACTTAGTAACAAAAAGAGTTCAGTAAAATGGGGCACAATTGAAATAATTTATGAAGAATTAAAAAATCATAAAAAGCTTAGTGGTCATTGCAATTGTTTCTATTTAAAAATTAAAGAAATTTTGTTAAAAATTTAATGACAAAGTTTCCCTTCCCATAGTGCATTCAAATCTTATATAGCAGCAAAATTTTAATTTTAAAGGGTCTCATTTCATCCAATATAAAAAGTTATAAAGTGTTTTGGACTAGGGTATGGAAAATGACATCACAGGTACGTTGGATACACTCTAATACCTTTATGTATTATGGTCATTGTCTGCTGGCATTTTGTGATAATGATTTGAATACGAATGTAAATGTGAATGTAAAAGTAGCACTAATTGTTTTGGTATTTTCTTTCTGCTAATTAACCTTAACGGATACTATCAATATTGCATACGATTGAAGGAATGAGAGAAATAAAGAAATTTTAAATTTGACTTTATAATAAATTAAGAGATAGATCCCATGTATCTAAATTATAATACTAACTAAAGGTTTTTATTGGGCGAAATCAGGCATACAATCCCTCAATTTAACCCAACTGTTTTACAATACAGTCAGTTACAACTTTTGTTAGAAGCATTAACATATAACGTAAAATTATTTTAAATAATTTTGTAGATGATTTTTATTTACAATTAGATAATTTATTTACTAGAATTTTAATTTAATTTAATTCTTTTTCACTTAAATTATTTATAATTGAAAATATATAAACACTTAATAATTTTAAAGTAGTAAAATATAACATTGAAACATAAAAGTGATTGATAATTTTCATAGTTGATATATCCAACCTATAACCTACTTTTAAACATGCTATTACCCTTATCTTATAAGTAGCCGGGGCCTAGATTCCTAGTAATAATACAAAGTCAACGGGTGAGTGCCTGCGCTGTATCTCTATCACTCCCAAATAGTTCCTAAAATACAGAAATCTAGTAGTAAACATAGAAAAAAATCAATGTAATAATTTCTTACATTATGAAGTACATTCTATCAATTTTTAATTTAACTTTATAAAATTTATTATCCGCCGGTATGGAGCGCCTGTAAAATATGTTAGTTATGCAACCATTGTGGTAGATGTACTGTGCGGGTTGCCTAGTCTGCAGGATATTAAATTTTAAGATCTCATTTATTAAACTTTTAAACAGACTTATAAATGTCTTTTCAAGCCGCATTTCCGGAATTAACATGTCTTTTTAAAATTTAAGAACGTATTATATCTTTAAAAAAAATTATGCCTTTTAGTTGGGTTAGTATGGAAATTTTTATTTAGTTCTGCGAGAAAAAAAACTTTGATCTGCAAGTTATACGAACTTCGTAATTTGATTCGTGTGTATAGAACAATTATTATTTTGTATACGACTACATAAAAAAGTGTGAAACAAATTTTTTCTGTACCCTTTTTTTTGAGACTAAACTTTTTTTTTTTTTTTTTTTCAAAATTACAGTCCGCGCCACGTAAGGATGCAACCAATAAGAGAACGCCAAAAAAACTCTCCATTTAGTTAACATCACCCTATCTCCTAGTGCCCTTGAAAGCTAGAGTGTCTATTGGTTGCCCAGGGGGAATCGATAAATCGCCCACATCCTTACGTGATTTCTAGTGTAGGTAGATTTAGACAAATTATCATTTTTTTTAAATAGTCAGTTAAGCCCTTCACAGCAAATTAATTTACTTTGTAAATTTTTTGATTTTGTGAAATACCAATTTGATAAGACTTTCAATTTTAATTTTTGAGAGTTAGTTTACTGTACTTTTATTTTTGGCATTTCATGCACATATATAATAAATATTACATTAAAAAATTATTTACATATAACCTATTTCTTATATCAATATATTCTTACATTAACATTAAAGCCATAGACCACATAAAACAACATGTGTTTTTTAATGAATAAACACGAAATGGGATTTTCCAAACTGATGACAATTTTTACCAGAATGCTAATGTAGCCCCACAAGAGAGCGTGAAAAAACTGTAAAGTATGCAATTTGCGTGAATATTCATGTTTATGACGTCAGAAACATGCAAACATTAGTATGAAAATTTTGTGCGGGCTGCATAAATCGAATTTTCTGATCACTGCTACGGGGCTACTGTTGTTTTTTGAGACAAACTACTAATGTTATTTATGTAAATCCCATCAAGTGTTTTTTGATATAAATGCTTATGTTTTTTTCTGGTCTATTCCTTTAAGTAGTTTAGACATAAATTTTAACGAATCAAAACATATAAATACAGTATACAGTATATATATATGTATGCCATATAATTGCTTGAATCTAAAAACACGGGAGAAAAACATAAATTTAATAAACTATAAAAATATTTATAGCTCATACTTAAAAAAATAGTAATATAATAAAATATGTTTTTAAATATTATTAAACAAAAAATATTTTAATAATATATAAAATGATAAAGAATACAGAGTTTCTTTTTAAATATTTTTAAACATATAAAATAGTTTATTATTCCTCTATTAGAAAAGCCTTAAAGTGATAAGAAATAATGTTTACATAAACTTATTGTATATTATATAATATATAAAAAAAAAATAGCAACATCCTTTAAATGGTTATATTTTTTAATATAAGATTATGGGAGTTAAAAAAATTATTATATGATACTTTCGTTACATGTAAAATAACAACAACAACTTGAACTTTTAGTCACAGAAAATAGAATGTACAGTATCGTTAGTTTATATTTAATAATAAATATACTTTTTTGTTTTATCTTTAAAAATAATGTGATTAATAAAGGGTACGTAATATTTGGGATTTCAAAATATTGCTGAGTTGCCGCTTTTGTGTATACTTAAAATTGCATTTCGGGATAATTTTTTTAGAAATAATGGTTTAGAGAGAGAGAGAGAGAGAGAGAGAGAGAGAGAGAGAGAGAGAGAGAGAGAGAGAGAGAGAGAGAGAGAGAGAGAGAGAGAGAGAGAGAGAGAGAGAGAGAGAGAGAGAGAGAGAGAGAGAAACAGAGACAGAAATAGGATACAATCACTAATTTCTTTATGAATAATTAGCAATAATTTAATATACTTTATTGGCACAGAAACATAAAAAATATTTAAAACTAACACTCATTTATGATGCAATTATCACTTTAAAATAATATAGACAAAAAATACTAATATTACGATGAAGATCAGTAAAAAAAAAAAATATATATATATATATACATTTTATTGACTTAGGCAGGCATCTTAGGGTAACAAGAAGTTTAACTTGTCATATTTACATTTGCAACTTATGTACACTTAAAATTAATTAAAACTATTGTTTCAAATAATCAGAAGAGGTTTTGTTAAAAAATATATATAAGTATTAGTAGCAATAAAAAATATATATTATATTTTTTCTAAGCGCAAGCAACGACAATAACAAAAATAAACTTAACACTAGACAACGTGACGTTCTGTTTTACAGTAACACTTAAACATAAGACAGGTCTTAATATTTAAAAAAAAAATCTGGAAGACACCATATACATTATAAATAAAGTAGATGATTAAGTCGCATTTTCATTTCAATAAAGGCTCTCTCTCTTATCTTCTGTTCGCACGCTATGAAATTTTAATAACACTTTGTTTTTATACAATAAACTTGGAAGTGACAATAAATTTAATTTTAAAAAATATATAATTTTTTTTTAAGTCTTTAGATTCAATTTATTTAACTGGTATTTTTAAGACCTCTTAAAATATAAAAAAAAAATTGCATATAATTAAAAGAAATTTTTGACACAAAAATAGCTATTTAAAGTTGTTATAAAAAAAATTGAAATGTTCCTAGATTATGTATCAAGTATTTCTCTCTCTCTCTCTCTCTCTCTCTCTCTCTCTCTCTCTCTCTCTCTCTCTCTCTCTCTCATTTATAAGGCTTATTTTTAAATAAAATTATGAACAAGTCATGTATGTGAGTGCAAACTTTTATTACAAGATAACAGAAACTAAATTTGTAATTTTATGTATCAAATATCACTTTAAAAAAAATACTTATCCCTTCTATTATACTTTGTAAAAGTGAATGCTATAGAACATGAGTGTTATTTTCATGAGTATAGCCCGTTGAGTTTTTACCCCTAAACGTTCTTAAAGTATGAGAAAAAGAAGAAGCAGAAAAAAAGAACTATAAAATGAAAATACTTGTTGTGTAGTATATATTTGCCTTCTATATACTTTAGGTATATATGTATTTATACAAGAAGAAAAAAATTAGCATAATACTATGAAGAGACGAAAGTAAATTTTAAACTTTGTTGTTTACATATATATTGTTATTAAACACTACTTATATTAAATTACTAATTTATTTCTTATATTTTTGTTGTTTTAAAGGGGGAAGTTTACTTTCAATATACAAACTTTTAGGCATAATTCAAATTTTTTTATAAACATTAATTTTATCTATAAAATTGATGATATTACAATATTTTCAGTTTAAGGGTTGCTTTTAGTTGGCTCAAATCCCCGATATTCAGTATTTGATCCCCTAATTTTTTAGGTAATTTGAAATTGAATAATGGCAATACCAATTTGATAGAAATTGTAAGACCCACGAACATCAGATAAGGGAGACAGTAATCTTTGAAATTAACATGGAGGTCCTTATGGGATTTTTTTTTTTTTTTTTTTTTTTTCCAATTCTTATTTCAACATTTTCCCGAATTTGTAACATCATTGAAATTATCATATTCTTAAAAATCACTTCAAGAAATATTTTATTTTTTCTGCCTTTACTATTAATGTAAGTCAAATAACGCTGTTTTTCGTTACCAGTTTTAAAAATGACATTTCAAAAATTTTATACCCTGAAACGTTTCAATTTTTTATTAATACAAAAATTATTATTTAAATAAGCTTATATAAAAAAATTATATTATATAAATTAAATTATTTTAAATAATCCCTTTTTTAAAAAACTTTATTTTTTAAAGGATAAAGTAAGTTAAAATATTAATGAATAAATTATTGTACGAAATAATAATAATTATAAAGTGACGTAGGCTCTATCTTTTATACTAAAAATTGTATGGTTAACTTCTTTTACTTCTTTATGTAATAATAAATAGATTGAAGAATCATTTACATATATATTTAATTTCATGATTATGTGTTCATTATGTAAAACTGTATGGTATGAGTGTATATATAGACGTAGAATTTTTTTAGTTACATGGTAGTAAAAAACGGCTATAAATTTTACTTATTTTGTTTTTGTAAATAAAAATAAATAAAAACTTCACATGTTACTATCTTAAAGTGTCAAAACGATCAGTTTTTAAATTTTATTTACGGTAAAAAGAAATTTAACAAATAATGCTGCCCGATCATTTTACTAAAAAATGAATTTCTATTGGCATTTGGGAATAACAGGTATTTAGATAAAGTTTTGTGTTAACTGAAATCTCCATCTGATTGCATTGAATGGCCATAAGCCAATAGAAATTCATTTTTTAGTAAAATGATAATACAATAAAGTTATGCACTTCTGGAACATAATATTTTATTTAACTTCTACTATATTACAGCAAAATAGCCTTGCAGTAGTGAATTCCTTAGTGGTAAAAAGTAATTTGGCTGTACACACGGTTGAGATAATATATTTTACCATCAAAATTCAGTGTTTCTCAAAAGGATAATATTACAAATTTAGCTAAATTTTATCAGTTTCTACTTGTTAAAACATAACACGTAAAAGATAGACCGAACTCCCGTACCCTATTTTCAATTTAAGCTGTTCATTTCTTATGCTATTTAATAATGTAAATTAATACTATTGTGTATAAAATTCAAATACATATGACAGTATCAACGCTTGTTATATTTCTTAATAACTATGAACTGCCTGAGTCAATAAAAAACAATCATATTTATTAAAAACAAAGTCGGGACTGATTCTATATCAGCTTAATTTCAATCTACTTACTGTCACATCAAAATATCTCATTACAGTTTCTCACAGTTCAAAGAAACTTTTCTAATCTCGTCTCTCCTATGATCTAAATCTATTTGACAAGCCTATATGCGTTAGCACAATTTCATCTGGATTTGCATTATACGTATTGGAAATGGATCAACAAAATATCAAAAGTCCGGAACAATACAAAAAATAAATTAAAAAAACTTTCTGAGGAGGATTGGATAAGATCCTTAAATACTATTGGATCCTTTACTTATTTACCCACTTATCGGGACTTTTTATCTGAATTTATCCTAATTCCCACTCTAAAAATTTGTGCATTACTTTAGTTACGAATACTAACTTATTTAAGATAATCACTTTTATGTTATTACGAGTAGCTCAAATAATGCATTTTAGTAACGTATTAAAAATAGCTAATTTAAGTTATTTTGAACTATTTTAAAGTTTTTCAAATCTATTTTAAGTTAAATTAGCTATTTTTAATAACTTGCTAAAATGCATTATTTTAACTACTCACAATATCTTAAAAGTGATTATTTTAAATAAGTTAGTATTCGTAACTAAAGTAATGCACCAATTTTTAGAGTGCCATAATTCGGATAGTGATCCTGATATTAATTATGATTATTGATTTTGATTACGCTTAATTATTCTTAAAAAGTTTAAATTATTTGATTTAAGAACTTATTTAATGTGAATATTACCTTACAAAATTATTGCTATAAACAAGAAAAAAAAAGTAAACTAAAGAGTTCATCTTTTTGCTTACTAAATATGATATACTTCTTTATCAATATAAGGATTCGTTTTGACACCACTAGCCTGTACTATATTGTCATTGTTTTTACTTTGTGTGTATTTTTACTTAAAAACTTTACTGTAATGAAGTTTTGTAAATTTGCTCTGAAGAACTAATTTGAATTTAAACTTGCTCTATAGTTTTAAAGAAAATACTGTAAATATAAGCTTAAGACAAAAAAATAAAAAAGGGTCACGCTGTTACATAACTTTGACAGTCTATATAGAACATACAACCAACACGCAGCACTAATGGTATTCTCAGCGTAAACAACAACAAGACTTACTTAAGTAAAAATATCTGACGTACATTAAATATCTTTTATAGTCACCAAGGTAGTTAAAATTTTTATGTTTGTACTTAACCGACTTTTATGACAGGAAAGAGAAAAGAGAAGAAGAAGAAGAAAAAATCTAACGTTTTTTGACTTTGTTATTAAAAAAAATTGTGTGTTACAAAAACTTATTAATATAAAAAAAAAAATCTGTGTACCAGAGGAATAATAAAATAATATTATTATTTTTATTCGTTTATTTTTCTTCTCTCTTTTCTTAGCAATTACATATGTACTATGACTATAATATAATAATAGACTATTTGATAATGCAGTAATTAGTAATTACTATACAGTAATGCATATGAATATATGACTTTTTTTTTTAAAGAATTATTCTTTATTACTTATATTCAGAAATCTATCCAAGGCCTATGCCTAATTGGTTGGTTTGGCACATTATTATAAAAGTTACAAATTAAAATACCTTAAAAAGCATCTATTATGATACATTTAAGATACTCTCTTTATTCCCCGACTTTTTCAAAATTATTTCATTGTGGTATATTTTTACCACGTTTTTGTGCAACTCTCATAATGACAAAAATACCTCTTTTGTCAAAAAGGTGTTCTTACTTTTGCGGACCCCCTACCTACACTAGAAATCACGTAAGAATGTGGGCGATTTATCGATTTCTCCTGGGCAGCCAATAGACGCTAAAGCTTTCAAGGTCACTGGTGGGGTAATGTTAACTAAATGGAGAGTTTTTAGGCGCTCTCTTATTGGTTGCATCCTTAGCTGACGCGGACTGTACTCAAGAATGCTCATAATAGCTGTAGCGTAAATTCAAGGGTATTTTCTGGTTCAATTTTTGTATTTTTATCTCAATTTGTTCTTTTTTTTTTTTTTTTTTTTATTGAATTATTTGATGTCCACTAAACGTTTAAAAAGATTTGAATATTGCTTCTCAAAAATTGGTACTGTAAGAAAGTAAAAAAAGGCTAACAAGAGTTTATTTGTTTTTGCTGTATTGCAAAGCTACTTTTTACTAGTAAGCAAATAAAAGTCAACAACAGAGCATGAATTGAGTTGTATAAGAGTAAAATAATTATGTTGTACCGCAAGGATATCAAAAACTTGCACAGCTATAGACTGAAATGCAACACTAAAAATTGCAAGTTATTCATTTCATTTCAGGACATACAGTCTAATTTATGTAAAGTCATTTCTAACATGAGATCAAATAATTTAAAATTTATAATATTATTTGTTTTATATCATTGGAGAAAGAATAAATTCATCAAAAAAAAATTTACCCACCATACAAATAATACATCATTTAACTACATTTCAATATTTAATTTATTGTAAAAAAAAATACACGATAAATATATATAAAAATAAAACAAATAAAGAGGGAATATAAACATGATAACAGAATAAAAAAAAAAACATTGTATCATTTCAATATTGATTTAAACTTATAATATTAAACATTCAACTAGAATATAATCATATATCAATAATGTTTTACTTAGTTTTTAGCACTTTATTTTTTTCTATCTTGACCAAATTTGAATAACAAATTTTTTATTACTGTATTTCATTCATTTGATTCTATTTTAAAGGGATAGTCTTGGATTTTTGACTGTATTCTTAATAAGGAGCATTTTTTTATAGCTTATTTGAGGTATTTTATAGTTATTTTTTCTATATTACGCATAATATAATCATTAATGAGCCCACAAAATCAGGGATATGCTTATAGACCAGTTGCACTCATATTTAAGAGCCATCATTTTGTTGGTCAGAAATACACAGGCCAGCATAGGAAAAACGTCATTTGTATTTTTTTAAATAGCAAACTAAGCTTCAAACCTCAATCTAATCTGTATTTATAGCTCCTAATAAGCTACAAGAACATGAAGAAAAAAAAAGTACAGTCAAGTCAAAATATTGTTATTTTCTTATTATTTTTATTTATATATTTTTTATATATTTTTTTTAGTTATGTTTTTCCTATGCTGGACAATGCATTAGGCACCACAAACATGGCGACAATTTGCAAGGATATGCAACCAGTTTATTGAAAAACACTGGGCCTTTTTATAAACTGCGATCACAGATAAGCAATGAAGAAATGGGACGCAAAAATTAAATAAAAAATATATACTAACAGCTGAATATGGGTGTAGATAATATTAACAATTTAAAAAAAAAAAAAAAAAAAAAAGGGATCTGCCCTTGGATTTTAACAAAATCAAAAATAATATACTGTATTGGTGACACCAAATCATGTTGTAAAATCATTGTTATGAACTTGCTCAAATTTTTATCAAATCAAGTTATGATAAGTGTATTAGAAAATTATGTGATCACTGATCAACTTGTTCTATATAATATTGAAGGTGAGCAGAGCTTTAAGCCAATCAGTCATTCAATAAGACCACAACCAACCAATCAGCAGACCAGAACCATTTGATTTAAATTTTTACGGGGCCTAACGTGTCACAATCTTAATAACGTAGTAATGAAGTCACAAATAAATAAAGATCAGAAATGATAATTAATTAAAGATCAATAAAGAAGATTTTATATTTATAAAGATGACAAAAGGTTACATAATATGAATCTTTCATTATACTTCACGAGGAGAATTTTGTGTCTGAGAGCAAAATTAAAAGTTCTATTTACTTAAAAAAAAAAAAAAAAAAAACTTGTTATATTGCTCCAAAAATTGTGGTGTGTAAATATACACTCATACACCATTCACGTAACATAATAATATTTTGTCAATCCTAACCTTATCAATCAAGTTCACCTAACATAAACTGTCATACATTCATAACGTATTTCTACTCAATCATAAACAACAAAAAAAGAACTTCACCTTTAATATAGTTAAATTTTACTTTAAGATGTATAATATAAGATAAAAATCTGATAAATTTAAAATTATAATATAATAACTGTATTATAAAAATATATGAGGATAATTTTAAAATAAACTAAAAAAAATATGAGCTATTTTGTATATAGAAGAGACTATATAATATATGTTATAATAACGAAAACATATTATATAACATTTTTTATATTGTATTATATGTGATAACACTCCATTTATAATATTGTATATTTTAAAGTAGAAGTCTATGTAATATATTATAGACTTAATAAAAAGGAATAAGGGTTATTTTCATCATAGGAAAAAAAATGTGTTTTAAAAAAATTTGTAAGTGTTAGAATATTTGAAACGATTTATATATTTTTAGTTGCTTTTTTTTTAAAGCACTTTTGCACGGAAATAATACGCTAGTGACTTACTTTTTTATATATAAGAAAGATAAAACACATTTTTTTATTTATTTATTATTATTATCTTAAGTTTATGGATTTTTTTTAGACTTCTTTAGTTATAATTTTTATTGCTTATATTTTTTATTATAATAAAAAATTGTTTGTTTTTTTAAAGGTTCTTTTATGTGGATATAAATATTTAAAAACATTGAACTCCTGGACTATATAGCACACAAAACAAATTAAAATTGTAAAATTGATAATAGAATTTACTTTTTTCTTTACCCCGAAATTCGAACATCATATAAAAAAGATTAGTTAGTATATTTAAAATCATTTTTTAGTTTGATTTTTATTTTTATTTTTTTATTTTTTTTATTTATTATTATTATTTTTTTTTTTATTTGGCTGAATTGAATTTTTGCAAAGTTAATACAGAGAAAATAAATTAAGAAAATTTTATCACTCACAGTACAGTATAAGCCTTGACTCACAATAATAATAATCAAAACAACAATAACAACAACAACGTAAAACGAAAATTATATTTTGTGTTAATTTTTCTATAGTATTTTTCTTGCGTATTTCTATAGTCAAACTTACTATGATAATTACAGAGTATTTAATTCATTATTTATGTATCTATTTTCCACGAAAAAACAAAAATTTTATGTTATGTCATTATAGCATAAATATTGCTATTTTAGAATTGCATGAATAATTATGTTGTATTATTTAATTATTAAGTTATATGCATGCAGCATTATTATTTTTTAATATATTGCGTAAAGTATGTTGTTATGGAGAAACGGTGCTGAAATCGAGATAATATACGCATGTCTTTTGTTTTTTCTTCTACTTTTTTGTCCATAAGTAAACCATAAACTATGTTGTATTTACAAAATGTTATTGAGACTGGGCAAGCATAATTATAACATTTATTGCTCTTATTGCAAACAAATTTAAGTCTAACTGTGAAAAGTTATTTAGAGTAAAAAATAAAATTTTGTCCCCAGGTGGATTCGAACTCACATCATAACCACCTGTACAAAAGTATAAAAATAAAAAGTTGATATTATACTTGTCAGTATTGATGTTAGGTGACATCACACCATTTCATGTTGGTTTATTACACAAACTGTAGTTGAGTCATATATCTCAAAACTGACACGCATAAATTTTTACAACTTTATACAAAAGAAAAACGTAAATTCAAATCAATATAACTTGAGTTACATTTCAAGTTTTACGTGTTTTAAAATTTTTTTTTTTTAGATGTTATAAAAGTTGAAATTCGTTGTACCACATATTAATGTTTATTAAAATTGCTTGTTTTACTCGTTGAATTCAAATTTGTTAAAGAAATAGAAAAATAGATACTTTTTGGTCTACTTTGCAAAAAATTGGTCTAAACTCTGATATTTTAACGAGTTATGCTATAATGTTCAGTTATTGTAAAAAAAAAAAAAAAAAAAAAATATATATATATACAACACAATTTTTTCTGTTGATGCTATTAACCAATTTTCCTTTCATGTTTTTCGTCCCTTGATTTTTTTTTCAATTACAAGCATTTGTAACGAGCTTTTTGTTATTATTTTTTTTTATCAAAGTGAGGTTCAGGAACAAATTAGTAAATGACATTAAAACTCAGAATGTTTGCGCTCAGGTAACATACAACACAAAACTCTAACCTTTTGAAGTAGTAAATATTAAATAAATTGACAGCGATCGCGGTGCTAATTGTGCTAATTGATCGGTGCTAATTAGCACTGCTATATAGGTACTATTGTGGTGCTAATTAAGGTACTGTACATTTATATAATGAGTCATAAGTACATTGCTCTTTTACATAACTTAAAATTACATGAATTAAAAATTGAACAGATATCTAAATCATTCATATAATTTATTTGCTTTGTAATTTGTGAAAATTAAATCAAATGACCTGTATTTTACTATTTCAGTCTATAATAACGTATAAAATGAGTATTTTCAATTTAACTATCAATATTGATTTATTTCATCATGTTTATATATTATAATTTGACGTATATGTTTTGCTAATTAATTTTAGTCTATGGTAGTATATATTTATTACATTGCGTTATATATATATATATATATATATATATATATATATATATATATATATATATATATATATATATATATATATATAACGTCAATTTGTTTATTTAATTTTATTAATATTTAACTTGATATCAAAAGTTTAGTTAATTAACTTCTTTATAATAATATTTAAGCTCATTACTCATTACAATTTTATTTAAGTTAATATCATGTTTTTTTTTTTTAATACTTTTATATATTAAAAGTTTAAGTTGTTTGGTTATTATATTTAACTTATATATTTTTGTATACTCAAAGCTAATTTCTTTAGACATATTGATAGTAAGTGAAATTGATTATGTTTATTTTGTGTTTATTTATTTAAAATTAAGTTGTTTGTTTTTCATTTACTTTTTATAACTATATTAATATTTTTTTTATATACATCTCTGTAGTTAAAAATTATAGAAATCAAGGAAAATATGAAGTTCTGTTCAGACTTAAAATAGTGTTCATATGGCTATATTTTTTTTTTTTTTTTTTTTTTTTGATTCAATAGAAAAACTAATATTGATTTATATCATACTAAATTTGTACAAAATATATTTTTTTTCTTATATAATTAAAGTTATTGAAGATTTTTCATGCAATTTGTGGAGTGGGAAATTTGTAACTGTATTTTTGAATTGTTTAAAGATGGTCCAAATTTTTTTTTTTAAAGTTTATTATATATGCTTTATTACGGGTGGTGAAAATACTATTGTATTATTGAGATTTAGAAATATTACGAATTTAAATTTTTTAAATGTATAGTTTTTACAGTCAACTGCGTGTCAAGACAAAAAAAAAGAAACAGATCACATTCTATCTTTTTATAACTTAAGTACTGCTAAATGCAAAATTTTTGAGAATTTAAAATTATTGAATTTTTGTCATTATTATGCAGTACAGTACATATGATCAACTTACCAAATACCTTCTTAAAACATCAAATCTCAAAATAAAAATATTCTTGAACGAAAAAAAGTTTTCCGTCTTATGATAAGTAAACATACTATATAAAAGTAGTACAAATAATATTATGGTATAATACTGTAATTTTGAATCATTAAATATTATTATATAAAGTCTCATAAAAAGTCATACAAACAACATTGAAGCCTATAATTACTTAAATTATTTTTGCAAAAAAAAAAAAAAAAAAAAAAATGAATTCAAAGAATTTTCAATTTCTTTTTGTACATGAATGATATAATCAAATACGTTAAAACAATTTAAAAGTTTATAAGATTACCATTTTATTCTTGTTGTTTTGTATATATATATATATATATATATATATATATATATATATATATATATATATATATATATATATATATATGGAGTACGAAAAACTTTTTTTTTGTACTGAAATTAGGATAATTTTTGTATACATAAAAAATAAAACTTA
The DNA here is from genome assembly GCA_949318235.1 of Ecdyonurus torrentis. Lineage (NCBI taxonomy): Eukaryota > Metazoa > Arthropoda > Insecta > Ephemeroptera > Heptageniidae > Ecdyonurus > Ecdyonurus torrentis. Next base: position 12,329,554 of record OX439137.1, read on the forward strand.
TTTACATTCACAAAGAGACAAAGAGAATAGAAGGGATAGGAATTCTTCATTAATGGAATGTTTAAAAACTTTTAGTTTGATGGGGAAGGGGGGAATATTTGTTGTTTATAAAAGGAATAATAAAAAAATTAAAACTTTTAATATACGTACAAGAAACAGGGAAAATAAGAAAATAATCATATAATAATTTATAAACTGCTTTAGTATTTTTTATTGTATAAATTATACTGTGTATTATAATATTTAAATTGATCATATTTTAAATGGGAAGAAAAGTAATGAAATATGATTAAATATAAATTTAAATTTGTCATTTCAATTTGACTTTCCTTGTATGAATTATATGCAAAGATAATTTTAAATAATAAATAAATAATGAATTGTAAGAAATCAAAACATCATTTATAATATTTCATTTTGAATACAACATTATCAAAGAAAAGGATAGAAAAACTAATTCATATTTATAACAAAGTGATATCCATAGGTATGAGACTTAAGATGTACAGAGTCACAAATAGTGCTCTGAAGTCAGAAATTTTGAGATGCGATTCATCAAAGTTTCTAGGAGATCACCTTAAGATCTTAGAGTTCCTAATTATGCTTAGGATTAAGATTCCTACGGACTGCTAAGTCTTAGGCTTCCTAAACATTTAGGTGACCTAAGTTTTTTAATGAATCCTATCCTGTGTATTTTGAAAATTATTAATTTGATTACCAACTCGAACAAACCACTTTTGATATCCAACTGTGAAATAATATTATTTTGACATAAAAATGTCATTGCAAAAAAAAAAAAAAAAAAAAAAAAAAAAAAAAAAAAAAAAAAAAAAAAAAAAAAATTTAATTTGCGTAAAAGAATAAAACTACCTATTACCAGATTCACATTATAACGGATTGTTGCACATTACTTTAAAGTGTGGTCTTAATATTTTATTTGCGTAAGTATAGCTTTCTGTCACTGCGTATAAACTAGCCTTTAGAATAGTTGTTCACAGAAAGCGTTTAGCAGCGTCGTCAGATCTATCATATTATTTTTTTGAAGTTTAAACTTCTAAAACACATTAGATTAATAACTACCAATAAAAAAAAGTCTAAAGCGAGGTTTATAGGGTGAATGCGCATGACGTCATATTTCACGCGCTTGGAGGTCATACTAGAGTAACATTGTTGAGCATAGGACAAACTTTGTATTAGGCATTTTTTGGGGGAAATTGGTTAATTTTTTGTTATTGCTATTTTTCTCACATACTTGAGATACTAATTCAACATATTTACAGTATCAATGCTCTCAAAAATATTGCCTAGTATTTTTAAACCACCCAAATGAGTTATTTTCCTATGCCGCCCATATTATAAGAAAATTTGATTATTATGATGTCATAACATAATACATGTCTGTAAAGTTGTTTATCATAATTGTATCAGAATAAGTAAATAAGAAATATATAAATGCTCTTTATCATGTATGATTACTATAGTGAAATAATATTATATATATGTTTGTGTATTTTATGTTTTATTGTAAAAATTAAATACTCTGACAATAATATCTAAATATGTTAAGAATAAGTCAGAGGACCATGTAAGTGGGTGTGTACCCTTTTTGGCCTCGTAATAAAAACCATTTATTATTATTATTATATTATTATTGAGTGATCCAACATGGCGTCGACTTTAACATAAATGCATAGACCCTATAGCACCGTAAGAAAACTTAGATGGACGTACTACTTCCATAATGAACTACAAAGGAACTTACATAATCATAAGAGTTTATTAACCCATAATACATAAAGTAATTCTTCACTTACAGTAATATGGTAAAAGACTTTATATTAAATAAAATTATATTAATTAACATTTGCTATGCCTTCTTCTTTTTTTCTTCTTCCTTTGAAAAGTTGTAAGTTTATCTTTATAATTATCTTTGTTAATTATATTATTTTAACAATGAAATAAACAAACTATAAAGTTTATAGATGAACTTATCGTTTCATTCTACTATCTTAAACTTTGAATCAAAGCATGAAAATTAGAATTATAAAGTTCATCCTTTACAACTTTACATTTATGAAGTACTGTATACAAAAATTGTAAATTAATTACTGCAACATTATTTATATAGTTTATAATTATTATTTAGTTTATTGTTAAAGTCCTTGTCAACTTACCTTTTTATCATTTAGAATACTAGACTGATAATTGCTATACCTTATTATCCATGAATTAGACACCTTCACGTTGGTTTTGTATTCATTTTCGTTTGTTTTCCTTTTTGCGGTTATATCACGTATCTGACGTCACAATGTACCGATTGGGCCGTGATAGGGGTAAAGAACTTGAGGGAGGAGCTTAAATTTATCACGTGATCAGAACGGTGACTGTGATTGGCGGCGGTACATTGTGACGTCATTTTAAATGATAAAAAAAGTAGGCTGACAAGGGCTTTAAGGTTGGAAATCAGCTACTGCGGGATTTGATTAAAAATTCGTAAAGAAAGAACAATCTAAAATTTTACTTAGTAATATATTAGGATCAGTTATCTTCAAGAGTGTAAAAAAAATTGGGGGGTCACCATGCTAAATTTGAAATTATGATTTTTTGAAGTTCAAGTCCAATAAGAACCCATGTTAATTTCAATAATTATTTTCTCTCTTATCTAATGGTCACGGGTTCTAAAAAATTTATTATAGGTAGCTGTTACTTTTAACTTTCAAATTGCATCTTAAAGTTTGGAAGCTTTTTATTTAAATTTCAATATTCAAGCCATCTGAATACACACCTTAACTAAAAACATGCAATTTTACTTGCCCAATATAGTGGTGGTATATACAGTATTATAATTATAAGATAAAAATCTAAGAGAAAGATTTAAACGTAAATTAAAATTATGCATAATGAGTATTTCGAATAATTCAAAAACAAAAAGAAATTGAAAATACAGAATAAAAAAATAAAAAAAACTGTATATTATATTAACCAGAGAAATGAGACAAAATTATAGTGAATAATATTGTTCAATCAGTATAAAATTGTAAATTTGAATTTGTACTATGTATGCATCAGCATATCAATATCATCTATTTTGTTTTGGGATCATAAAATGTAGCTAAAATGTAATATTCTTTAAATATGAATGTATTTTTAAGATGGTAAAAATTATATCAAAGAAATTGTGTACCCTCAGTTATCTGTGGTAAAAATAAAAATCTTACGTCAGTTTTGGTTACATGCTACAAGACAAAGAAAAAAAAAAAAAAAAAGAAAAAGAAAGAAAAAGGAGAGAAAAGTTTCAGTGACGCGAGGGGATTTGGAAATAAGTATAATGACCCTCCCTTCAACCCCCACCCTCTCTTTTCTATGTTATAGCTATAACATGGCTAGAGCACAAAGTATATAAAGTTAGCTTTATAACGAATATTGGACACGACAACTGAAATAAATACTCACTCTTTTTGTACTGTACGTACTTTACACTCTAATATTATGACAAAGACACTAGGCAGGACATGTTCTTATTATAGTGTTTCAAGAAAAAATTAAATTTTGAAGTTGACAGTTTATTTTTAAGGGTTGTATTCAGATGACTTTTATCTCAAAATCTAGACAGAAAACTTCCAAACTTTATGATGGCCTATGATAAAGTTTTCAGTACCATATGACCAACAGCTGATGCTTTTTTTTTTTTTTTTTTTTAATTTGAAGTTACCTTATTCTATTGTATCACTGTACAAAATTTCATATTTTTCCTTCTTTAAATTGCTCAAAATAGCTTTAGAAAGCGCGTAAATTTAAGGGTGTTTTCTGATCCAATTTTTGTATTTCTATCTCAATGAGAACTAATATATTTTTTCCCCTATTTTTTATTGAATAATCTGATGTCTACTCTATTGTATACTGGGACTGACTGTATGTTCCAGACTAAGTGTCAATAGTAAATTGTTGTTTTATAGTAAATCTTATGTAAATATGAGTTATTTGATCCAATAATTATATAATAAGTAAATATATATAATTAACAGTTTCATAAAATGTTTATCTATTATAATTAATTAGCCGGGTTTTTTTCTCTCTATAAATATATTAAGAGTTTGAGGTTAATCAAGTTAAGACTAACTAAATATTTATTTAATTTTAAAATTCTTTGAAATGTAAATTTAAAAAATAAAATAATCTCATTTTTCATTAGATAGCTATAAATAGAAATTAATTTGATTGATTAAAATAAGCTTTAAAAGTATGTTTAAAAATCATGTTTATTATTGATTTTTTTTAATAGTTTATCTGCAATTTTACGATTTCATAATTCTCAAAATTACTTTTAACTTATAAAGCCTCATAACAACGTTTGCTCTCTCTCTCTTTCTCTCTCTCTCTCTCTCTCTCTCTCGTGGTATTCTACAACAGACCCCTTGCACATCCTTACACTTTGTTGCCATGTTTGTGGTGCCTAATGCATTGTCCAGCATAGGGGAAACATCATTATTTCTTCTAATTTTTAACATAAAAAGAGTTTATTTCAACTGTATGAACTTTTTTCATATTCTTCGAGCTAATTAAGAGCTAGAAATAAGGCTTTGATTGAGTTTTGAACCTTTTTTTGCTATTAAAGAAATAAAAATGAGTTTTTTTCTATGCTGGCCTATGTATTCCTGACCAACAAAATGGCAGAACTTAAATATAAGTACAATAAATCTATAGCAATAGTCACGCCCTAGGATGTAAATGCAGCATGAATTACGTAATTTATGTTGCATTTATGTCATTATAGCATAAATTATGTTGAATTAGAATTTGCAAAAAGTTCGAAAAGTTCGTGTTTGGAGCGTGTTCGAAATAAACTTAAAAGCATGAAACCTTTTGAACAAGTAACATGTGTAGTATCCTAACATACCTAAATATCAACGTTGATTTGGCCGAAGTCATTGATTTCTAATTTATTTTACATTCATAAAATGTCAGTTGCATGTTTATGACGTCACAGCTTGCCTGTTTCCGAGCGTCATAAACATGCATCTGACATTTTGTAAATGGAAAATAAATTAGAAATCAATGACTTCGGTCAAATTAATGTTGATATTTAGGTATGCTAGGATACTAGACATGTTTGTTTTTTTAATGTGTTCTATTCCTTTATTATTACTATTATTATTACTATTACTGTAAAACATAAATGATGCTGAATTAGAACTTGCAAAAAGTTCGAAATGTTTGTTTTTAGAGCGTGTTCGAAATTAACTTTCGTGTTCGAGAGCTGATCGAGTTAATCTAAAATTGCATTCAACTATGATACTAGAAACATATGTTTCTTTAATAATTATTATAAACAACAATTAAGAAAGTTAAAGTACGTTAGATTGAATGAAATGCACTTTGATAATTTATTACTTTTTTGAGCCTTTCTTAATGAGATATTAATAAATTTCTAAACTTAAGTTTAGTAACTTATTAAGTTAAATTTTAAACAAAATAGAATTATAATATAATATTATATTATAAGTTTATGAAATTAATTAGGTATTTACTAATTAATTGGATAGAGAGAGATAGAGAGAGAAAGTTATATTCAAGAATTTCAATAGTAAAACCTCATCAAAAGCATTACTCAAATTTCCAAATATATATGATGTATATTTTATAGAGCACTGTTCTAAAATTGTGGATTTCTACGATAGTAATTTTTTAATATATTATATATTGTAAAATGGTTTTGAATATTGCATAGAATAATGTACTAGATTAAAAACTTTTTTTTAAGTTCAAAATTGAATGCTTTATTTATTTATTATTTTTTTTTTTTAATGTCCGGTATGTTACTAATAAGTTTCTAACGCCAAACTTTTTGTGTAACCACTTTTTTTTTAAATTAAGTTTGTATTTAAAGGAATAGACCAGAGAAAAACATGAGCATTTATATCACAAAACACTTGATGAGATTTAAATAAATAACTTTAGTTTGTCTCAAAACCCCACTGTAGCTTCATAGTTTTGATCAGAAATTTTGATTTATGCAACCCTCACAACATTTTCATACTAATTTTCGCATGTATCTGACGTCATAAACTTGAAAGTATTTTCACGCTCTCTCGTGGTGGTACATTAACATTCTGGGAAAAATTGTCAACAGATATGAAGATCCCATTTCGTGTTTATTCATTAAAAAGCACATCTTGTTTTATGTGGTCTATGGCTTTAATCTTTATGCTGTTTTAAAGTATGATTTTTTTTCTTTATTATTATTATTATTATTTAAAGTAATGAACTGACAAATTTCTTAAATTTTAAAAGACTTAATATAAAATTTTAATGATCATAATTAAAAAAAAATGTCTAATAATAGAATAAGACTAACTTTGTTAAATTATGTATGAAAAAAATAAGTCCTTTTTATGTCCGAAAAAAAAAGTTTTACACATACACGTAATTAAAAATAAATTTGAAAAGGAAAAATTTTTAAATAAAAACTATGAAGAATTAACGTTTTTTTACTGGCATAAATTCATTAAAAATAAAAAAATAATTATTTTGTATGAAAAATAATAGTATTTTTTTTTTCTCTCATCTTAATATTTAAAATTTAATTTTCTACAAAAACACCTTTCCTTTTTTATTTTAAATACAACAAAGTAATTTTTTTTTCTCATTTTCATGATCAAAGAGTTTTTTTTTTTTTTTTTCGTGACATAAATCATTTTATATATTCTCTGTACGTTTTTTTTTTTTTTTTTTTTTTTTCTTTTTTTCTTTCTTTCTTTTTTCTACTCAGTTTATTTTTAGCATACTTTTAAAGAGGATATGATATTAATTATACGTAATTTCATACGGGTTATTTAAATTTCGATTTTCAAGTATATTTTCTTGTTGCATGTCACTTTATACATTGTTATCCAATTTTTTTGGTGCAAGTTTTTAAATCTTTTATTAAGAAATAAGTTTCTGACATTACATAACAATGTAATGATGTAGATTTAATATACGGTATTATATTTTAAGATAAATAATCAATTTAACCCCCACTTTTTATAACATTTTTGAAAAGATCGTTAAAAAATGTTTAGGTGAGCTATTTTTTCGTAGAACGATTGGAGCATGGGAAGTATTTTTAATAATTTTTTTAAAATCGACCTAAAAAGCCAGTGACGTCATCAATCGGGCATTTAATTCGGAAAGTAATGACCTTAGAAGGTTCAGTAGCCAGTTTTTTTTGAAATCCTGAGGACAAGCTGATTTCATTAAACTGGGTACTGAACCTCGAACGATTAGTATTTGCCGAGAAAAAAAATGGACTGATGACGTCACAGGCTTTCTAGGATGATTTTCAAAAAAAATTTAAAAATAATTCGCATGCTCCAATCGTCCTAAGAAAAAATAACGCCTCAAACATTTTTAAAGCTCTTTGCAAAAATATCATAAACTCAAAAAAAAAAAAAAAAAAAAAAAAAAATCAATTCACCTTCCTCATTGCCTGACAATTCTTTACGGAAAATAGAAAACAAAGGGTTTAACTTTTAACCACTCAATCAGCAAAACTACCTTTCACCACTAACGAAATAAAGCTCCGCTATGAGGTTACTTTATTTTATAATACTTTTTTACTCAATCTTTGGTTTTGACGGGAAAAAAACAACTTGAAAATACCGTTATAGTCAAATTTTAATTTTTTTTTTATTTTTTTTTTTTACAATACAAAATAATGATCTGAAAGCTGGAAAAAAAACTTGTTATTAAAATAATAATAACTTGTTTTGTAGACTTTTTCATTACAAAACAATCATAAAAATAAACTTCCTTTTTCTGTCTCTATAGAAAATAAAGTAATATTTATAGAAATACAATGACATTTTCTATATTAATTTAAAAACATTTGTGTTATTATTATTTGAATTACGTAAGGAATGATAATAAATTTAATAATGAAAAGGTAGTGGGGAAAAAAGAAGGGAGAGAGAGAGAGAGAGAGAGAGAGAGAGAGAATGAAGAAAAAAACGTTCTATTGTAAATTCATCTTGTTATTATTCTCATTTCATTCAGTTAATCTCAGAGGAATTTTGCCAGTCGGCGAGGTGGTTAACCATTCTCTCTCTCTCTCTCTCTCTCTCTCTCTCTCTCTCTCTCTCTCTCTCTCTCTCTCTCTCTCTCTCTCTCTCTCTCTCTCTCTCTCTCTCTCTCTCTCTCTCTCTCTCTCTCTCTCTCTCTCTCTCTCTCTCTCCCTTTCTGTTTCTCTCTCTTGAGATCGTAAGATTGAACTTTCTCTCGTTGAGTCGTACCTTTATTCTCTCTTTCTGCTCTTAATTTAAGGTACTTTCACATGACTATTTTTTAAAGATTTATTTTACTAAAATAAAAAATAAAATAGTAACTGTGTAATAGTAACTGTGTAGGTGTAACTGGCGTACCGTGATAGCCAATTATAGGTGGTGTGAAAAAAAGGTGCACTTCCAATAATTCCTTATTATTTAGCATTGCCAAACCATGTCATGACGACACTATCGTCGCAGTTTTTTTTTTTTTTTTTTTTAAGTTATAAATAAAAACTACACTCTGTGGCTTGAAACTTTCAAATGAAAGATACTGGATACCCTTTTATTTGTTTGAAGTCAATATATATATATATATATATATATATATATATATATATATATATATATATATATATATATATATATATATATATATATATATATATATATATATATATATATTGACAAATTTTATAGCTGCTCTAACACCAAGGTTTAAAAATTTCAATGCATATAATTAAGACCACCCAATGAAATGTGAGTTTTATATAATTATTAATTATTAATATTAGTAAATGGGTAATGCATTTTTCGTAACTGTGCTCTTTAGCTTTCAGGCTTGCTAATTAAAGATTACATATTCTTTAATTAATTCGATCTCCTTTGTCATATTTTTCTTTGTAGTTCTAAAATAATAACATAAAAAAAGTGTTTTGTTTTATCGATTTGTTTGTTGTAATAAAACATTGCTTAGAATAAAAAATTAGACGAACCAAGTTCATTACATGGAAAATTCTTAAAAAGAACAAAATTCGTAACTCGACCTTAAATTTTTTACTTTTTATCTCATTTCACCCTCTCTGTCTAAGTTTTTCAGCACTTTTTTTTCTTTTAGATTTTTATCCCCTTTTTATTTAAAAAATATTCTTACCCGCACAAAAAAATCAGTGTTTTACTTTTTTTTTCTCGCCTCAGTTTTAAGCTCTTTGTGGCTTACTCTTCTCTCTCTCTCTCTCCCTCTCTCTCTCTCTATCTCTCATTCTCATTCTCCTATTCTTTTGTTTTAAAAAATTTTATTTAAAAATTTAAAACCTTATTTAGCATTAAACTACATTACAGAATATATATTTTTTTTTTATTTGAAACTCGCAAGTCACGTTAGGTAAATAAAGTCTACCATTTTTTTATATATTATATTTTTATAACATAATAATCTGGAGTACCATAAGTAAAATCAAATCAAAGATACAGTGCGTAAGAAAAAAAAATCTATTGAAGAAAAAAATCGTATCATCTCGTATATACATAATTAAAAAGGCAATGATTTCTTAATAACATAAAAAAATATACTTTTTTTTGCTATATAGATTTCATAAAACGTAAAAGAAAATTGCAAATTAGATTCTCTTTCTCTCTGAGAGTCTGAATATATCGGCTTAAACAAAGACCGTCTGTATACTATATACATAATGTTATACTTATTATAATACCACTAATACAGTATTAAAATACAGAGAATATGCCTTATAAGTACATTTATTATCCTTTCTATTATTCATGATTATTATAGTTTTACATATTCAATAACTGAAGAAAAAACAAAAATTGTGCACTAATCTCTTAGTCTGTATAAAAATATAGTAAATAATATAGTGTTTTTAATGAGATAAAACACACGTTGAGTATATTTTGGAAATTTTATGGAACTTTATATACTTACATTTTCTCTGGGGGGGAAAAAAAGAAAGAAAGGATATTTCGTAAAAATAATTGCAATTTTTTAGTCAATTTATGCCACATTTACTGTAGGTTTTATTTTTTTTATTTGCAATTAAAAAAAGGGCACACTGTTGTTAAATTTTACAATATTATCTTATTGGTTTACAAAGTATTTATCCAGAGACCTTAAATAACGTATTGCTCCATATAAGCACATAGTATTACCATAAGGCAAAACATAACAATTGTGTTACTGAATTTAACCTGTTAATAAAAAAAAATTACAATTATAGTACTTAAAGCCATAGGACACATGAAAACACACGTGCTTTTTAATGATTAAACACAAAATGGGATCTCCAAAACTGATAACAATATTTACTAGAATGTAAATGTAACCCCACAAGAGAGCGTGAAAATACTGTAAAGTATGCTATTTGCTAGACAATTCAGGTTTCTGATGTCAGAAACAGTCAAAAATTAGTATATAAGCATGTTGTAAGTTGAAATTTTCTAATCAATGCTACCTACTGTTGGGTTTTGAGACAAACTACTGTTATTTATGTAAGTCCCATCAAGTGTTTTGTGATATAAATGCTTATAATTTCTTACATTATTTAAAGTTTTTAAATAACGACTACTTAAAACACGATATTAGGTTTCTCAGTTTACTTTTTTGACTTTTTAGTATACAAATATATTTAAAACTAAAAATATTCCTTATATATATATATATATATATATATATATATATATATATATATATATATATATATATATATATATAAGTGTATAAAATATTTAGTTTATCTATATAGAAAGGTTGTCAGAATTACAAATCGCAGAGACTATTAGCAACACAATGAATGTTTTTTTATTTAAATATGATGCCTCTTTAACAATGTCTAAAGATTTCTCAACAGTGAAAAGCGCCTTTGCTATGACGTTTAAAGCAATTATATAATGATTTATTATCAAACTGCAGTTAATTTTGTCTTATGAATGATGCTCTCGAAGGAGAAATCTCTACTTTTGTTACTATGATGGATTTTATATTATTTTGACATTAAGCAGATATATAGAACTTTTACTGTATAATCAACACTTTAAAATGATGCAATATTGAAGAGAAATATAATAAAGCATTATTATTTTTATTACTTTATGTTGAGAAATATTTCGATTTAGTGTATTTCATTTCTGGAATCACACAATAAAAGAGATTACTTTTTTTTTTTTTTTGTTTAAGAAATTGTAATTGAAATACAACACGGTTTAATTAGTTAAAAAAACAATTAAATATGAAATTCATAGTTATAAAAATTCAAAGCTCACTTGTGTTTAATATTATTATATTATTTTACATGTATTAATAATTTTGTGCAGTGTTCTCATTTAAGATCTATTTACAATAGCGCGTAAATTTACATTACTCTTGCGTAAGATACAATAATCAATGTTATTTCGATTATTACGTAAAAGTTATGTGAATTTACCCGTCAATTTGAACAGGCTTTTATAATACTGTCTATAGAGATATTAAGGTATGTACCCTTTTACTTTAGGTGTAGTAAAGAAAAATATAAAAGGAAAAAAAAAATATTTATTTGAAGGTATTTGTGGGTTTGGGAATTTGACTAATTAACTGAATTTAAAATGTTTAGCAAATTTCGCAAGTACCTATAATAAACTTATTACGTATTTTACCGTATACGGTTATGAAATTTTTCGTAAATGGTTTCAAAATTTATTTTATCTAGAAATCTCATGATGATGCATTTTTTAGGGGGGGGGGATACCAATAAATATTAATATACTTAAAAAGTTTTATAAAAAATATTACAAATATATATATATGAGGTCATGAGTTATTTTTAGTATGGTCTAGAAAAGTGGATTAAATGTCAGCTTTGTGTTCCATTATCACGGTGGTGAAGAGAGAGAGAGAGAGAGAGAGAGAGAGAGAGAGAGAGAGAGAGAGAGAGAGAGAGAGAGAGAGAGAGAGAGAGAGAGAGAGAGAGAGAGAAATAAGCGATCAACTCAAGAAAGAAACAATATTTCACAAAAAGCTTTCATATTCTCATCATCTGGTAAAGTCAGGAAAAAAAAGAAGGCAAAAAAAAAAAAATCATTTAAACGCGTGAAAAATAAACTCAACTTTTCACAATAGTTTTTTCTATAAAAAAGATACAATACAAGAAAGAAAATTATATATATATAAAAAAAATCAATATAGAAAAAGAACTCCTGTCATATTTTAAATTAATTTTGATGTTTATATTTGTTGCCTTATTTTCATGTATTTTTATTATTATTTACTTGTATATAAACATTATGATTAATAGTTGTTTTTGGTTTTATATATGTAAAGAAGAAAAAAAAAAAGTTTACGCATATTATATTTCAATTAGATTTTTTAAAGAAAGAAAAATAGTCTTCTTATATACAAAGTGAAAAACTTTTTCTTTAAAAAGTTTTTCATTATTATTCTCTCTCGAAGGTGTTTAACAATTTAATCGTTAAAGGATATTGATAAATTTTTTTTTCTCTTTTTAAAGTTAAGTTGTTTTTATTTTTATAAAACTTTTTTTTTTTTCATAATACAATCAATATAGGATTTATATTTAAAGTTTTAAGTATTTAATTAAATTATTAATTTATAATTTTAGTATTTAATAAACTTTAGTAATTACATTGTTTATTTTTGCAATGGATGTTACGGTTGTTGAGTGGTATATAGCCAATCAGAGACGGCTTTAGTTCCACTTATTTATCCTTTATTATCCTTAGTGTTTTCAGAAAAAATTACCGTAATGAAGCTCAAAATTTTTAAAAGCCTAGAACACCTTGAATAAAAAAACATGTCTAATATCCTAACATACCGAAATATTAACATTGCTTTGGCCGGAGTCATTGATTTTTAATTTATTTTCCATTTACACAATAGAAGCTGCGGGTTTGTGACGTCATAGTTTGCATGTTTCCGCGCGCGTGGACTAGTGAGCTGTGACGTCAGAAACCCGCAGCTGTTATTTTGTAAATGGAAAATAAATTAAAAATCAATGACTCCGGCAAAATCAACGTTGATATTTAAGTATGTTAGGATATTAGACATGTTTTTTTATTCAAGGTGTTCTACACCTTTAATAATTGAAATACTAGAATACTCTTTTACGTATTTTACACCAATTATAAAACAATAGTAACATTTTCTATACCAGTATAACACATAATTGAATTCCGTAAAAAAATAAACTCCTATTAACAATTTTGAAACCTTGTACAAAGGAGAACTTGGTTCACAAAGGTCTAGAGTAAGTTAGAAATATTTTGGTAAAGAACTTCATCTTGAGAAATGTTCAATAATTGTTTTAAATTGTTACAGTGAAATAGTGATTTGTTACAGAAATTGGAAATTCGTGAAAATATCATTATATCTCTGTCTATGATTTTTTTCGAATTCTTTAAATATTTTTTTTTTCAATGGATTAAGAAAATATCTGATTCAATAATTTAAATAGTAACTAATGTACAGTAAAAATTAAACCCACCAAAGGTGAAAAAAGTAATTCATTTATATAGACCGGTTGCATTCATATTTAAGAGTCACCATTTTGCTGGTTATGCATAGGAAAAACGTCATTTTTATTTTTTGAATAGCAAAAAAAGCTTCAAACCTCAATCAAAGACTTATTTCTAGCTTCTAATAAGCTCGAAAAATATGAGAAAACTTAGTTTAGTTGAAATAAACTCTTTTTAAGTGAAAGATTAGAAGAAATGATGTTTCCCCTATGCTGGACAATACATTAGGCACCACAAACATGGCGACAAAGCGCAAGAATGTGAAAGGGGTCTATAGTATTATATGATTTTTTTTTTTTTAACATATGAAAAAACAAATGTGATATTTGGACATTTTAATAAGATCTTTTTAAGTTCTATGAGTTCTAAGTGCATAAGAGTAAAGATTTTTGTTTTCCAAAGTTGTGCCATTAATTATATGGCTATAATTTGAATAAACAAATTGTATTGTTTAACGGAGCATTTAATGAAGCAGTTGTACACCAGCAAAACTATTTTCATCGCAAGCATCAAAATTCCTCAAATACAATATATAGTAAATCTAATCTTTACACTATCATGTGTTTATTAAAGGTGTATGATGTTTCGTGACATTTTTAAAGTTTCAACTTAAATTATGAAAAAAAAATCATGAAGGAATTTTTTTACTTTTTTTTTTTTGTAAAAGTTATTAAAGTTCTACATAAAGTAACGTGTCATGTATATTGGTTATTAAAGAGAAGTATTACAAGAAATCTTACTGAAATTTTCTTGCGTTGGAACACGACCAATGACTTTTTGAAATTTTTTTTTTCTCACACCGAAATCTTGTTTTGTGACTATGAATAGCTTTCAGATTTTTTGTCACAATCAAATTTATAGTTTTTTTTTTTTTTTTTTTTTTTAATTGAACTTAAAATTGTCATTTAAGTATGAACTTTGTCCTGTAGTATAAAAACTACATTTAAAAACTTTTGCAAAAAAAAAATATAAAAAAAATAGTGCATACATATAATATAACAAAAATTTGAAGACCAATAAACAGATAGAATTAAAAAAAGTAATTTATTTTTATATACAGGTACAACAAATAACGGCACTGAATATATTCAATATTTAACTCGTAAGTATAAAACATAATGTTCAAAAATATTGAATATAATATAAACATGAATTTTAATGTTTTTATAATTAATATGTAAAATAATATTTATTTTATGCTAAAAACTCTTGTATACGCACAGTTTTACGATTGTGATTTTAATTTTAATAAATGTAATGTTATACGAACTTTTTTTTTTAATATTTTTGTAACAAAGGTTAAAAAAATATAAAAAATATAATTATTTTTACAAGTTCTTATTAGTGAATCTTTCTTTTTAATTAATAAACATATCAATAAATTACATTATCAATACGTAGATTATTGTCTTAAAGGCATAGGCCACATGATAATGTGTGCTTTTTAAGAATTAAACGCAAAATGAGATCTCCATAACTGATAAAAAATTTTACAAGAATTTAATATTAAAGACAGCGTGAAAATACTGTAAAGTATGCTTTTTTATGACTTTTCCTGTTTTTGACGTCAGAAACATGCAAAATTAGTATGAAAATGTTGTGCGGGTTGCATAAGTTTAAATTTTCTGATCACTGCTACAGTTGAGTTTTTGAGACAATTAAGCTAATATTATTTATAGAAAGTCTCATCAAATGTTTTGTGATATAAATGCTAAAGGCGTAGAACACCTTGAACAAAAAAAGTTGCGTAATATCCTAACAAACCTGAAAAACAACGTTGATTTGGCCGGAGTCATTGATTTCTAATTTATTTTCCATTCACAAAATGACACTGGTGGTCATTGACGTCACAGCTCGCCCAGTTTGCGCGCGCGTGGACCAGGCAAGATGTGATGTCAGTGACCGCCAGTGGCATTTTGTGAATGTAAAATAAATTAGAAATCAATGACTCCAGCCAAATCAACGCTGATTTTCAGGTTTGTTAGGATATTACACAACTTTTTTTGTTCAAGGTGTTCTACGCCTTAATGTTTTCTTCTGGTCTATTCCTTTAAATAAGGCTAATTTTTTTAAAACTTCTATAATAAAACTGATATGTTTATTGTGAGTCATAAAATTTCTAAATTAAAAGTAACACAATATACCGCATATATATCAAATTGTCAATAATAATATTTAGTTTTAATTAAATTTATAATTAAAATTCATGTTATTATATAGTGTTGGACATTATGTTTAAAATTTTATTTATATTTTCATTTTGAAACCAATGTGATATTTTGATTTAAAGGAGAATAAAAAATACTATATTAAAAAAAAACGGCTTGTTTTCAGTATAACTTTCATAATTTTCTTATAACTGGCACTAATATTCAAATCATTGACATTTGACATTTTAATGTAAGTTAAGTTAAAATCTGGGAAAATAAAAAAAAAAAGAAAAAAAATCTCCATTTACGCACACACACAATCTAAAAAATAACCGTTGAAAAGCTTGTACACAGTTTTGCAATGCTTTAAGTATTGTAGAATTAACGGTTATGACGTCACTAAACGTTGACAATCTAACGATAAAAGCGTAAATGACGTCACAAGTATTAGAATCACAATGTAATACACGTTAAACTTGGCCGTTACACATCTACGATTTTTCTATTCATCACTAACGTTTTTATTGCTGAACTTTCAACGTTTAGTGACGTCATAACTAATTATTCCACAATACTTAAGTCATTGCAAAATTGTGTACAAGCTTTTTAACGATAATTTTTTAGTGTGCATTTATCATTAAAAAAGTGTCAAAGAACTATTTCGTCCTTACTTTAAGTTAGTTTCTCAGGACTTTACTTGCCTACTAATACTTACTTTTAACGCACTACTTACTCTTAATTTTGGTACACAGCAATTTATATTTTCCTTAAACAAAAAATTACAAAACATTTACCCAAAATTCCAATGCAACAATCAAAATAATCTTTTACTATAATTATCTATCTCCTTTAAATATTAAAATATTTATTTGTTTTGAAATGAAATAATATAAATTATGTTGACGTTAATAAATAATTACATACAATTATACACCACACACTGTATAAACCAAACATATATTAAGTATGCAGTGGTATTTGAAAATATTATCATTTTATCGATATATTATGTAATCTAGTTAATATTTAATACACTAACCCACAATTTTACATACAACAGTTTTTTACATACATTTTTATACATAGAAGAAAGTTGAATATAAAATCTCTAATTATATACAGATTTGAGTTTTTTTTTTATGAAAATTCAAAAAATTACTTCTTTATTTTTCTAGTTTTAAAGTATACATTTTTTAACTATTAATAAAAATCTTGCACTATATTTTTAATGATATTCTTATATAAGAAAAGTAGCTAAATAATTAAATCTAATAAGTCATACATGTCTAATTTTTTTGATGTCAATTTTTTGTTAAAGGCGTAGAACACCTTGGACAAAAAAAATGTATAATATCCTAACATACCTAAATATCAACGTTGATTTGGCTGGAGTCTTTTATTTATAATTTATTTTCCATTCCTCAAATGGCAGCTGCGGTTTTGTGACGTCACAGCTCACCAGTACACGAGCGCGGAAACAGGTGAGCTGTGTCGTCACAAACCCGCAGCTACCATTTGAGGTATGTTAGGATATTAGACATGTTTTTGTGTAGGTGTTCTACGCTTTTAATTATTTTAAATCTTCAACATGTATAACTTCTTTATGTACCTTATATTGTAAGAAAATATTATGTCACTTTTTATAGTTCTAAAGCAGTGTAACATATTTTAATCTTTATTAAATTTCTAAGCTTAAATATTAAAACAATCTGCAAGGATAAAAAAAAAATACTTTGTTTGATAATGCTTATTGCATAACAGAAATTTAAATAACATTTACTCGTGCAATATTGAATTGCACTTTTATAATCGTACTTATCTTTAAAGCTACTTTTTAGTTTTTCTTTCTTTCTCTTCCCTAGTTTTGAGTTTGTTGTTTGCCTTTTTTTTTTTCTCTTTTTAAGATTGCACAAAATGATAATAAAAAGAAAGTAGAGAAGAATAACGATGTTAATTATAAACTGCTTAAGTGGAAATACTTTTCAATCAAATAAATAAGCTGAGTTCTGTTGTTACTTAAGTATAATTCAATTATTTTTTTACAATAATTTCACAACAATATACTTATCATAAAATATTAGTACTGAAAACCACTTTTAAAATAGTATTTTTTTTTTATATACCATCGATAATCGATAAAAACTTTAATTTCATATTCCATTTAAAAAACAAATTAAATTCACTTAAGGGAGTGGGGTAATGACCTTATATATCAAAAACTAGAAGTGTTTTGGGTCTAAATTTGGTGTCATTGTGTAGCTAAGGGTCACACCTAGCCGTGATAAAAATTTCAAGATGTTTGACCATCCCGAAAATAAGAAGAAAAAAAATAAAATTAACAATGGACCTTATGGCCTCAAAATTTCAAAAAAATCATATAAAATTAACTTGCACGGTGACCTCCCAAAATTTTGGTACATTTGAAATTGTCTCAAGCTGAAGTATCATTGCGCAAAATTTCAGATTTTTTTGACGATAAAAGTTTGAGTCTAATGGCCGACGACGGTACCCTACTCCCTTAATTTAATTTCCTATCGTCTTTGTTGTATGAACTAATACTTAAATTTTCCTTGATTGAAATATAATTATGTAACCCATCTACATTACTGTACAATCTTTTTTCAAATTAAATTGTGTTGAAATATAAAATCTAAAATGCTAAAATTATATTTTATTATTATTATTATCATTTTCAATTTTACAAAGATTTTAAAATTTTGTTATTTAAACAAATCCACCATAATTTTAATGATTATATTATCATTGTATAAGCTTGATAAAATGTTTTTGTTAATTAAATCAACTGCTCTGAACGTTCATGTATAATATATTTTGTTTTCTATGTTTTTTTTCTTCAGATACAATTAAAAATGCAAAGCTTGAATTATAAATTAGTTTTAGTTTTAACAAATAAATATTTAATAAACTTACAACTCTTTTCCATCAGAAGTAAAAAATAAAAAAAAAAAACTGAAAAAAACATCAAAGGATTTTTTTTATTATAAATAGTAAACAAGTACAAAATATACGTATATAAAGTTAGAAATAATATATTTTTTTCCAAAGAACATTTTAGTAGATTTTTTTTTAATTTTTACTACTCACCAACTTGCATTTTAATTTGATCATTTATTAAAGCCATAGACCACATAAAACAATATGTGCTTTTTAATGAATAAACACGAAATGGGATCTTTAAAACTGATAACAATTTTTACCAGAATGTTAATGTAGCCCCACGAGATATCGTGAAAATACTGTAAAGTATGCAATTTGCGTGAAAATTCATGTTTATGACGTCAGAAACTTGCAAAAATTAGTATGAAAATGTTGTGCAGGTTGCATAAATTGAGTTTTCTGATCACTTCTACGGGGCTACTGTTGGCTTCTGAGACAAACTAATGTTATTTATGTAAATCCCATCAATTGTTTTGTGATATAAATACTTATATTTTTCTCTGGTCTATTCCTTTAATTCTTATTGTATAATGTACAGTACAAAGGTGAATTTTGTTTGTGTTTTTAAATTATGTATTAAATTATTCACGATATTGATTTCATTATTTTTTATTATCATTTTACTCACACTTACGTAAATATAATAAAATTTGTAAGCAAATTTTATCCCTCGTTCAACACAATAAATTATCGTAAAATTTTAAATTTTAAAATTACATTTTTTATACAAGGCGAGAAAAACAAAAGAAAAAAGCTTCTTTCGTATATATGCTTTAGTTTTTAATCTATCGAAAAATTAATAGTTTTCAATTGACAATTTATTTTAAAAAATATAATCAGCTAAAAATTCATCCAACTCAGCTAAAGAACAATGGGGAAAGATGTGACAAAGGTTGGTCCTTCATAAATTTTTTTAAAGCCAAATTCGCGGTGTTTAAAACAGGTTAACACATATGAAATTTGCATAAAATAGGATGATCTTATCAATGATTAAACATAGTCTATTTTGATAATGGTAGCCCTCTAATAATGTTAAGAACTATTTTTTTTTTATCTTTTTTTAATTTCTTTGTTAGAAGCTTTTATTTTTTAAAGATTCAGAATTAAACTAAAATATCTAATTTTTTAAGACATTTGGCTTTCGTAAATTGGGGTTTTATTAACGTCTATAAAAAAAATAGGATAAAAAGTAAAACTAGAAGAGAAATAGAAATTTCGGTTATAAAAGTAATACAATTATTTAAATCTATCTCCTTTAAATATTTATAAATGCGTACAAAAAAAAATTAGACAGTAAAAAAATTACATTCATGGAAGCGTAAATATTAGACATATTATTTTTTTGAGGACATATTCATGAATAAGAATAGCATTTAGTATACACAATTGTTTAGTAGAGATTTCATTGTTTCGAGTTGCTCTAGTGTAATGTGATGAACATTATGTATGTATGTGTCCGGCTTTTAGAATATTGTAGAGAGAGAGGGTGCAGGAAAAATCTTGTCAAATTTGTTAAATATAATGTCAGTATACATAGAAAATAGAGGGAATACAAATTTAAAGTTTTTTTTTTTTTTAAGAATTTTTATATTTAAATGACATTTGATTTTTAAGGGAGTAGACGTCAGCCATTAAACTCCAAGGTCCATATAACAAAGAGGTTGAGCGAAGCACAAAACTCGCGCAGTTGATTTTATTTTGTGATGGATGTAATTGATTTTAAGCCAATACGATGCCATTCACCAGCGTTCACCAGTTACGCAAATGTGCAAATGTTTGACAAAAAGATGATAAATTTCTTCACAAATTCGCATGTACAGATACTGAAATATAACATTTTACTTTATTGTCTTATAATGGTCGTAAAATTTATTCAAATGAAGACTTTAATTAAAGTAATGCTTCATATAAATATATGGTATTTTCATTTGAAAGTATAGAATTAAATTTTATACCACTTTTACTTTATTTGCTAGTTACATTTTAGTCATTTTTGCTATAAATGTTACATGCTTTCATTTGCTTTCTTTGTCAAGTACATAAAATTACTGATACTTGTACATACATAATTTTTTTTATTCTTCTTCTTCTTTTTTTTTTTTTTTTTTTCAGAATACGATTTATTAAAGCACTTTGGTAATACCTTAAAGCTTTAGGAATCCTAAGACTGTAAGCTCAGTTAGGAATTCTCAGACCTAACTTTGACCTAAGTGACCTAAGTGCCTTGCTGAATCGTATCCTAGATGCGTAAAAAGTTGTGTTGAACTGCATTTATTTTAAAATCATCAGGTCTTCTTTTCTTATACCTGTTATCATTATTTTTTTTAAAGTTCTTCTTTACTCATAACAAACTGATTAAATTATGAGACGGGATGGAACCATCATAGAAACACAATTCGAATTTTGAGCTCCACAAACTGTGGTTTAAAAAATTTTTAAAGTGCACTCAAAAAAATGGTGCATAACTTCAGTTACAAATCATAACTTATTTGCGATGAATACTTTTGAGTTATTATGAGCAGCTACAATAATGCATTTTAGCAAATTAATAACAATAGCTATTTTAAGTTGTTTGCAGTTATTTTCGACTATTTTAAATTAAAATAGCTATTGTTAATAATTTATTAAAATGCATTATTTGAGCTGGCAAAATTGTTTATCTCAAATAAGTTAGAATTCGTAACTGAAGTAATACATACTTTTTTAGAGTGTACGCAACTTTTGGTGTTCATAACGTCTTCAATTCTAGAATACAATAATAATAACAGGTTACACACCTAATTGATAATTTGGCTCCATAGTTTGTGAGGCTAAAGAGGGATGAAGAAAATTAAGTTATATGATGGTTACATCTCATTATTTATTTTATCAGAAAAGAGACTCGCTTTAAGAATTTTTTTTTTTTTTTTTTTTTACTTCTACTACTTAAGAACTTTTCTTTAAGTTATATAATAAACTAACATTTAAAATAAATATAAGCTAAAAAAATGAATTACTTTACTAGTTAAATTCTACTTCTTATTTATAAAGTAAAACTATACATGTCTTATAATTTATATTCTTCAAAAAAAAAAAATAATAATAATAAACTTTTAACATAAATTTAAAATTATATAATATAAAAAATAACTGTACTCTATTTTTGCTATGTTATACAAGAAAAAAAAAACTAAAAACTGACAGACACATGTTATATTATAAGAACAATTTTGTATGAGGGACCCACATTTTATTATTATTATATTCCATATTATTTAAAGCTTTTTGTACTAGAAAGCTCATGCAAAAAGATCTTCAAGCCTTTTATACTCTATGGAATACATATACATACAGTACGTAGTACGTACAGTATGGAGCTCAATAAATGTTAAAGAGATACTATTGGTCCACGAAATAACAATAGCAAAGTATATCTGCTGCAACAGTTCTCCGCCTTTTAAGGCTGGTTGTCATTGCAGTGGCCAACGACATAAATATAAGCACACCTCCTTGAGTAGGCACGGTACACACCTTCTCTCTCTCTCTCTCTCTCTCAGAATCAGAGTATGATGCTTGCTTGCCCGCCGTCCGCCCGTCTATGGTGCACAACATATCTCTCTCTCTCTCTCTCTCTCTCTCTCTCTCTCTCTCTCGCAGAACTTAAATATAATGCTTGCCTGCTTGACCAAACAAAAAGACATTTTCTATAAACATGTTTGTTTTTGCATGTGATTTTGTTCTTTTCACAGGATGTAAAATATCATAGAGAAAGAGAAGGTGTGCACCGTGCATAGTCAAGGAGGTGTGCTTATATATTTATGTCATTGGCCACTGCAATGACAACCAGCCTTAGAAGGCGGAGAACTGTTGCAGCAGATATACTTTGCTATTGTAATTTCGTGGACCAATAGTATCTCTTTAACATTTATTGAGCTCCATACTGTACAGTAGGATTTTTTTAAAATGGGACAAAAGGATTTTGCCGAACATGCCGCGCGAATGAAATCGCTAGAAAATAATTGTCACAACAACAGTTAGGTGTGTCTACTGCTGTATTTCTCCGCCTTCCTGTATGATTGGTATAAAAATTATTTTACTATGTGAGCACCAAAATTTGCTTGCCTACTTGACCAGCCGTCTGGTGCACGCTAGCGCACACCTTTGTTCTCTCTCTCTCTCTCTCTCTCTCTATCTCTCTCTCTCTGCTGTCATTGCATGATATTTTTCTCGAGACAGGATAAGAGAGAGAGAGAGAAAAAAAAACAATTACTAAAATTTGACAACCATAAAATATATAATCAATTTCAACATAAATAAACAGTAATAATAAAATGAGAGAGAGAGAGAGAGAGAGAGAGAGAGAGAGAGAGAGAGAGAGAAATGAAGGTGATAGTTTGCTGTCTAGTTTGGTTTTGCATGATACTCACACAGGAAGTGAGACAGTAGCAGAGAGAGAGAGAGAGAGAGAGATGCACCAGTCGGCTGGTCAAGCAAGCAAGCATAAATATTTTGGTGCTCACACATACGAGTGATGTAAGAAGGCGGAGAAATGCAGCAGTAGACACACCTAACCGTTGTTGTGACAATTATTTTCTAACGATTTCATTCGTGCGGCATATTTGGCAAAATCCTTTTGTCCCATTTTAAAAAAATTCTACTGTACATTACGTACATTATTATAGTAACATCCTTTTTACTTTATAATATATTATATTGTACTATAGAAGGCAGAGAAAATAAATTTAATATTGTCATATAAAAATGAATAAAAGATTACAAAAATTATATTATAGTTTATATATATATATATATATATATATATATATATATATATATATATATATATATATATATATATATATATATATATATATATATATATATATATATATATATATATATATATATAATTATGACCTGCTGTATTATAATGTATAACAAAGAGACTTTTTTTTCTGGTGTTTAAAAAAGGATTTCTTTTTATGTTCTTATAGTGCTTTAATTTATTATTAAAAGAGATTTATGTTTTAGTATTAAAAATGAGTTTTTTTTTTTTTTTTTTTTTTTTTTTTTTTTTTTTTTTTTTAAGAAGTTTTAATATAACATTTTTTACTTTTCTTAACACATTTCTAATAGATGTTTAAAAAGAAAAAAAAACATGTTATAATAATGAATTCTTATTTGTCAATAATCGGACAAGGATATAAAAAGAAGTTACGTAATTTATGCTGCATTGATATCATTGTTATTTATATGTTGCTATTTTTAATTTGCATAAATAATTTTGCTGTACAATATATTTGTTATGATATGTAGGAAAATTACTATTCAATGGTTCAAGTTATATTATTGGTGTAGGCGGGCTAGCGTATGGTAACTGTACTAGTTATTGGCAGGCCACAGTTATCCCCTTATTAATCTCAACTTTTCCTTTTTACGTTTTTTTTTTCTTTTCATCAACAAAAATTAACATAAATCCTATATAGATGATCTCTGTATGCTTGTCATTAATCGTTATTATTATACCAAATTTTCATTAAAAAAAAAAATTATATATATACATTTATTAAAAATGTTATTTTTGTGTCAGTCAATTACATTTCAATCAAATTTTGAAATTGAATAAATCACTTCTAATTAAAATATTACAAAAAAAATTATTAGTTCAATTTGAAATGAACGTCAAGTTAGCCCCCCCACCCCCGAACTTTTAATTGAAAATTTGTGTGTCGTTTGTGCTACGTTTGTGCTGGTTTGTGCCGTAAAAAGTTTCGTTTGTGCTACTAATTAGCGGGAGTTAATTAGAATCTTAATTTGGGGGGCTAACTTGACGCCAACCCCCCCTCCATTAAAATTTCAAACTTTTTTCACGTCAATCGTTTGTGCTACGTTTGTGCTGGTTTGTGCCGCAAAAATTTTCGTTTGTGCTACTTTAATTACAGAGTTAATTAAAATTTAATGAGGGGGGGCTAACTTGACGCCAACCCCCCCTCTAACAAAATTTGAAATTTTTTTCACGCCAATCGTTTGTGCTACGTTTGTGCTGGTTTGTGCCGAAGAGTTTGACGTTTGTGCTGGTTTCGTTCCTGAGATAATTAGCAATTAATTAGGGGGGCCAACTTGACGCCAGCCCCCCCACTCACAAAACTGAAAAAATTTTGGTGGGAATCGTTTGTGCTACGTTTGTGCTG
The DNA here is from genome assembly GCA_949318235.1 of Ecdyonurus torrentis. Lineage (NCBI taxonomy): Eukaryota > Metazoa > Arthropoda > Insecta > Ephemeroptera > Heptageniidae > Ecdyonurus > Ecdyonurus torrentis. The sequence goes on from OX439137.1 coordinate 12,354,376, forward strand.
GTTTGTGCCGTAAAGATTGACGTTTGTGCTGGAATATTAATTAAGATATTCACTAATTAACTTTAGAGCCAATCACAATTGCGCATTTCAAGTAGCGCGAAAGATTTGAATTGAATATTTAAATGCAAATACGTATAACTAGAGTGCGCTTTCTCTTTTCCTTTTTGCACCCAGGTGAATAAAGGAAACGATATATATACGTAAAGGGAAGGTGGGGTAATTTAGTCCATGGGGCATAATGGGACACTAATTGAATGAAAGTTTGAATTTTGAAAATTTCCATGCTTAATATAAGATATATATAAAATAAATATTATTGTTGTTACTTTTTTTATAATATTTCATTTCCATGTTTTTATTTTAATTTAAGTTTTAAGCGATGAAGCATGCTCAATATGAGCTTTAAAAAATTGTTTGAGCTTCATGCTTAAATATAATTTCCTCGTACAGAAACATTAAACTGAGTAAATTTTACTGAATGCAAATGTCATTTTTATTTATTGTATAACTGATGCTAAAATATTTAAACAATATTTAATAGGTAAAATATTCAAAAAAAAAAAAAAAAAAAAAAAAAAAAAAAAAAAAAAAAAGCCTTGTAACTTGTAACACACGTTATTATTAATTTATTATCAAGCAATATAACCTGGTATGTTGCATTAAAAAATTGTGCAGAAAAAGAGCTATCACAATATTTATTTATTTTTCGTCGTATATATACATAGCATGTATATAATATGCTATGTTGTATGCTATGTATGCTATGTTGATTTTTAGAGCCAGGTATTCCTTCTTTGACATTAACAGAGTTGTAAATATATACAATACATATTCGTCTTTATTCAATAATACTTCAACAAAAAAAAAAAAAAAAAAAGTATTTTCCACTCATACACCTAAGAAGCCATAATATACGATTTCAATTAAAAATAAAAATCTATATTATTGGTGATAATATAAAATTAATTATTTATTTATTAAACACCAAGGTGTACTTATACATATTTATATACATATTTATTTATTTAATTTAAGATAAATGATTTAATATGATAATATAAAATGGAAAAGATTAAGAATAAATTGCACATTGTGACAAAGAGTATAGGCAATTCCTACGTTTTCAAAAATATTTAAGGAAATTGTAACGAATGTATTAACTTAAGGTAACACCACTATTAACACAATATAATTATATTTTACTAAATAATAAAATTACTGGCGTAGAACACATTGAAAAAAAGGAGTCTAATATCCTAACATACCTAAATATCAACGTTGATTTAGCCGGAGTCATTGATTTTCAATTTATATTCCATTCACGAAATGGCAGATGCGGTTTTATGACGTCACAGCTCGCTTGTTCTCGCACGCGTAGACCAGTGAGCTGTGACGTCATAAAACCGCATATCTGCCATTTCGTGAATGAAAAATAAATCAGAAATTAATGACTCCGACCAAATCAACGTTAATGCAATTTTAGAATATTAGACAGATTTCATATCAAACTTCAAAAAAAAAAAAAAAAGCTATATTTTATACTATTTACCAATGGAAATTAAAAAACAACTCTTTTCAAAGAACAGCGAGGAAAAAAATAATGGCGCCAGGGGGAGGGGGGGTAATATATTTTGTGTTCTAAAAGATAACATTGCCCTGATTCATTTTAAACTCAAATTTTTAATCTTTGAGTTCATAAAGTATTTGTAATTAATTTTTGAGAATCAATAAACGATGACACGGGCGGTAACTTACATGCATTTAAGCATCGAAAAAAGTATCCACCCGTGACGTCATTTTGCGACTTAAAAAAAAAAAATATACAAATTACTAAGCTAAAAAATTAAAAATTTGCATATTTCGATTCAGGACAATGTCCTGTTTTAGAATGAATTATAATTACCCCATTGAAATTTTTAGTCTTTCTCATTTAAATGTGTTGCATATACAAAATGTTGATATTTTTTAGAAAATAGTAAATTCATTATGCAACAAATTAAAATGTAGGTATGGCACTGAATTTAACTTTGCTTATAGGTCAAAACCACTTTTTTTTTTCAATGAGATCGTCTAGGGGTGTCAAACTCATTTTGTATGCCGGGCCAAATCGGACCTTAGAAATCATTTGCGGGCCGCAGACTTTCAGTGAGGGGTGGACAGGGCCCCGCCGGAGTAAATTTTTTTCAAAAAGGGGGCGTGGCTATTAATTTTTATGCAAATAATATAAGTTTAATTGAAAATATTAACATTGTTAATTTTAAAATCATGAAAAAGTGGGACCAAATCTGTAATTATACATTTTTTTTAATTATTATGTTTTATTTAATTTAATTTTTTTTTTAATCGGAGGTTCCGCGGGCCGCACAAAATGACCTCGCGGGCCGCATGCGGCCCGCGGGCCGCGTGTTTGACACCCCTGCGATAGAACAAGATTATTATTATAATAATATTTATTTTTAAAATCGTAAAATATTAATAATTTAAAGTGGCTTTTTAGTACCAGTCCCTATTGAAACGAAAAAGTGTCTCATTATACACTGGTAAATATATACTACTGTTTTTGTTAATATAGTTATGTTATGAGTATATGAGTCTCACCGAAAAATTATCTGGCTATAGAAAAAAAAAGTATATACTTACATTATAAATTTGTGCACGGTCAAAAGCATACCTCTTTTTCAGCACAATTTTTCAATGCAACATAAATAACATAATCTATATCAGGTTAAATTGCTTGATAATAATAACGTGTGTTAGAAGGCACAATTTTTGTTTACTTTTTTTTTTTTTTTACCTTGGCTGCAATTTTAAGTCGCGGAACACTTTGAACAAAAAACCTGTCTAATATTCAAAAATTGCATCAGCGTTGATTTGGTCGGAGTCATTGATTTCTGATTTATTTTTCATTCACGAAATGGCAGATATGCAGTTTTATGACGTCACAGCTCACTGGTCTATGGTTTATGAACTCAAAGATTAAAAATTTGAGTTTAAAATGAATCAGGGCAATGTTATCTTTTAGAACACAAAATATATTACCCCCCCTCCCCCTGGCGCCATTATTTTTTTCCTCGCTGTTCTTTGAAAAGAGTTGTTTTTTAATTTCCATTGGTAAATAGTATAAAATATAGCTTTTTTTTTTTTTTTTGAAGTTTGATATGAAATCTGTCTAATATTCTAAAATTGCATTAACGTTGATTTGGTCGGAGTCATTAATTTCTGATTTATTTTTCATTCACGAAATGGCAGATATGCGGTTTTATGACGTCACAGCTCACTGGTCTACGCGTGCGAGAACAAGCGAGCTGTGACGTCATAAAACCGCATCTGCCATTTCGTGAATGGAATATAAATTGAAAATCAATGACTCCGGCTAAATCAACGTTGATATTTAGGTATGTTAGGATATTAGACTCCTTTTTTTCAATGTGTTCTACGCCAGTAATTTTATTATTTAGTAAAATATAATTATATTGTGTTAATAGTGGTGTTACCTTAAGTTAATACATTCGTTACAATTTCCTTAAATATTTTTGAAAACGTAGGAATTGCCTATACTCTTTGTCACAATGTGCAATTTATTCTTAATCTTTTCCATTTTATATTATCATATTAAATCATTTATCTTAAATTAAATAAATAAATATGTATATAAATATGTATAAGTACACCTTGGTGTTTAATAAATAAATAATTAATTTTATATTATCACCAATAATATAGATTTTTATTTTTAATTGAAATCGTATATTATGGCTTCTTAGGTGTATGAGTGGAAAATACTTTTTTTTTTTTTTTTTTTTTTTTTGTTGAAGTATTATTGAATAAAGACGAATATGTATTGTATATATTTACAACTCTGTTAATGTCAAAGAAGGAATACCTGGCTCTAAAAATCAACATAGCATACATAGCATACAACATAGCATATTATATACATGCTATGTATATATACGACGAAAAATAAATAAATATTGTGATAGCTCTTTTTCTGCACAATTTTTTAATGCAACATACCAGGTTATATTGCTTGATAATAAATTAATAATAACGTGTGTTACAAGTTACAAGGCTTTTTTTTTTTTTTTTTTTTTTTTTTTTTTTTTTTTTTTTTTTTTTGAATATTTTACCTATTAAATATTGTTTAAATATTTTAGCATCAGTTATACAATAAATAAAAATGACATTTGCATTCAGTAAAATTTACTCAGTTTAATGTTTCTGTACGAGGAAATTATATTTAAGCATGAAGCTCAAACAATTTTTTAAAGCTCATATTGAGCATGCTTCATCGCTTAAAACTTAAATTAAAATAAAAACATGGAAATGAAATATTATAAAAAAAGTAACAACAATAATATTTATTTTATATATATCTTATATTAAGCATGGAAATTTTCAAAATTCAAACTTTCATTCAATTAGTGTCCCATTATGCCCCATGGACTAAATTACCCCACCTTCCCTTTACGTATATATATCGTTTCCTTTATTCACCTGGGTGCAAAAAGGAAAAGAGAAAGCGCACTCTAGTTATACGTATTTGCATTTAAATATTCAATTCAAATCTTTCGCGCTACTTGAAATGCGCAATTGTGATTGGCTCTAAAGTTAATTAGTGAATATCTTAATTAATATTCCAGCACAAACGTCAATCTTTACGGCACAAACCAGCACAAACGTAGCACAAACGATTCCCACCAAAATTTTTTCAGTTTTGTGAGTGGGGGGGCTGGCGTCAAGTTGGCCCCCCTAATTAATTGCTAATTATCTCAGGAACGAAACCAGCACAAACGTCAAACTCTTCGGCACAAACCAGCACAAACGTAGCACAAACGATTGGCGTGAAAAAAATTTCAAATTTTGTTAGAGGGGGGGTTGGCGTCAAGTTAGCCCCCCCTCATTAAATTTTAATTAACTCTGTAATTAAAGTAGCACAAACGAAAATTTTTGCGGCACAAACCAGCACAAACGTAGCACAAACGATTGACGTGAAAAAAGTTTGAAATTTTAATGGAGGGGGGGTTGGCGTCAAGTTAGCCCCCCAAATTAAGATTCTAATTAACTCCCGCTAATTAGTAGCACAAACGAAACTTTTTACGGCACAAACCAGCACAAACGTAGCACAAACGACACACAAATTTTCAATTAAAAGTTCGGGGGTGGGGGGGCTAACTTGACGTTCATCAATTTGAATCACCTGGTGACAAAAATTACGAATAATATTTTTGTGGTAGCACATGTAACAAAGTTTAATATTAAAATTTTCTAAAGAAAAAAAAAGACATAAAAATTATTGATTATAAAAAAAATAATAATAACATTTTGATTGAAATAATAAAAGTTTTAAAATTAAAGTTTTTTGATATCATATTGGTAAGTTATAATAAACTAATTAAATTATTATTATTACTTTAATATCTTTTTGTGTTCCATATAATATAACTTTTATTAAGGTAGCATATTTTACCCACTTATATCTATAAAAATTGTTCAGAAGAATAAAATTATTATTATATTAAGTTTTCAATATTGTAACATAGAGAAAAGAAGGTACAGTTTTTTTTTAAATAATATTTATTTATATTCATTACTCAAATGAATTTATTTTTCAAATAATTCATTTTACTATTGTGGTATTTTATGTGGACAGCACACGAAAAAAGTATTAAACATCGCAGTTTTAAATACATTGATTAAAGGTTTAAAAATTAAAATTCTAAAACAAGATATTTTTTTATTTTTGATAAATATTTGATAATGACTTTATTTGCAAATTAAGAAGAAAAAAAAAACTGAAAATTATGTTTAATTTTTTTTCCTGAAGTCAATTTCTGGGACTTTTTTTTTTATTTTTTTTTTATTTTATTTTTTTTTTACTCATTTAAAAGTTAATTTTACAATAATGCTGTTCATAAATCCTGTTCTCTGTTCCTAAAATGACGATCAACTTTGGTTATTCCAATGGAATGCGCATTATTTGGTGCAATAAAACAGGGTTTACGAACAACACTAATAATTGTGCAAAAATGTTGCATTATTAACTTTAAGTATAAAAAATAACTATGAAATAGCATGCTTTAATATTACAATTTAAAACTGGTGTTAAGTGTTTAATATTTATAATGTAATCGTATCTTTCTGAAATGTATTTAATGAAGATAACTGTGATCATTTAATATTGAAGATGATTTTGAATGGCAAATGTATGACCTATTCACACAGAGCAATATATTTGCTCTATGCAATACAATTTAACAGATGCATTCAATTTTATTGAATCAATGTAGAAATGTAAGATAGCGGAAATACATTTCTCGTGTAGTTTCTGATTTTCCTCAATTGCCGTTCCGTTAAAAATTTCAAAATAATATTAATAGTAAACGTAAAAATCTTTACCCACCATCACAACGCTAGAAAGAGCTGAATTGAAGAATTAAAATTTGTAAAAGACGTTTGCTCTAAATAAATTTTCACTCTTTTATTATCTGAAACTATATTATACTGCACATGAAAAATATTGCACGTTGTGAATATGACTTTACGATTAAAGCCCTTGTCAACTTACTTTTTTATCATATAGAATACTAGATAGATAATTACCATACCTTATTATCTATGAATTAGACACCAACACGTTGATTTTGTATCTATTTTCATTTATTTTCATTTTGACTGTTATATCACGTATCTGACGTTACAATGTACAGATGGGGCCGTGATAGGGGTAAAGAACTTGAGAGAGAGGCTTAAATTTATCACGTGACCAGAGCAGTGACTGTGATTGGCGGTGGTACATTGTGACGTCAGATACGTGATATAATAGTCAATATGAAAATAAATTCAAAATCAACGTGGTGATGTCTAATTCATGGATAATAAGGTATGGTAATTATTAATCTAGTATTCTAAATGATAAAAAAGTAAGTGGACACGGGCTTTGAGGCTTAAGCTGTTTTATTTTCTATCTATATTCCGTACATTATATTTTGTCCTAGCTTATAATTTATAATATCCATTATTGCTTAAAACCAATTTACGTAAAGTCTATAATATGATACTCATATTATTATAGAATAATTTGACAATTTTTCAACTCTCTATATCAATTTTTTTAAGCCTTACACTTGAGTAAACTAATAATAAGCAGCATGTGAAAAAAAAAAAAAAAAAAAAAAAAAAAAAAAAAAAAAAAAAAAAAAACTCAACGATGTTCACATAAATCTTATTTCATATTCAATACTGAAATCTGCACTTTATCAAACTTTTGTTTTATATTAAAAAACATGAAAAATGTTTTACTTTTATTAAAAATACATGTATTAAAAATATATCAAACAACTCAAACGTAAAATTATATCAATTTGTAAAATTGACATACTTTTCCAATATAAGTCTAAAGTAATGAATTTTTTATACTTTTCTTACCCCTTCCCACTATTCTTATATGTTTTATTATATTAAACAAATATATTTATTTTTATTTTTTCCTTCTTGTTTTTATATTCTAAGAAAAATTGAAGTAATTTTTCATTGATATGTTATCGTTTAGTTAAAGTTTTCATTTTAAACTTTAATTGAAAATTTTCTTTCTGGATATTTTCTATATTTATGTGAAATTACAAGAAATTTAGTAAGAATTATGAATTACTGCATATCATTGTAATATATTTATAAAATTGTGTTTTTACGTAAAATAATTTAAGTTTTTTTTTTTTCTTTTGGTGATTTTTTTTTTAACTCTTCAATAAATTATTAACAATATCATTGAACGTATAGTGCAAAATTGTGATTATGTAAAATTTGCATAAAGTGTTGCGTTGTAAGAAATCGATATTAGAAATCGATATATCGAATACACATAACAATAAATTTATTTTATACCAATACAAAACACCAAAATTTTGGTTTACACGATATACAATTATTGGAAAACAGTGAATATATAGAAAACAATAAACTTTTAGGAGGTAACATTTTTGTAAAAAAAAAAAAAAAAAAAAAAAAAAAAAAAGGAGCTTTCTACTATTGGATTATGTAAATATTTGTGACTTTAATATTTGTTTAAAATTAGGTTTGCTTTTTTTTTTAGCTTTTCAATATCTAAATGTAAAAATTTACAAACAATCTCTATTTTTTTTTATTATTTGTTTTTTTACACTGTAAAAAATATATTAGGTCAACATGGTAGTTTTCTAAAAGAGTAATAATTTACATTGACTAGATTTTTGTTTTCTTTTAAGAAAATTACATTAACTTGAAGAGTTATGTATAAAAATATATTCAATGTAATTTTATTATTATAGATATTCAAGGTTTATCAAATTATTTCAGTGTATGGTGGTTACACAAATATTGTAAAAACCTGAAGCAATATAAAAAAATGTTTGTCGTTATTTTTTTTTTATTTAGATATGAATGTTTCATTGCTATATAAAATTATTTTATAAAGTTCTTTTGAAGTATATTTTATTATTTCATGAACTTTGGTTTTCATTCAATAATTTTCTCATCTTTCAGCTTTTTTTTTTTTTTTTGTTTTTTTTTTCCATGTTTAAAATAACATAAATTTTTAGAAATTGTAGGATTGTAACTTTCTATTTTTTTTAACACTAAAGGGATTGAATTTTTTAACTTTACCACTGCATACTTTCAACATAAAATCCCGTAGCTGCTAATCTTTCAAGTTTTATTTTATCAAATCCATTTTTTCTTTCTTTCTTTCTTTCTTTCTTTCTTTCTTTCTTTCTTTCTTTCTTTCTTTCTTTCTTTCTTTCTTTCTTTCTTTCTTTCTTTCTTTCTTTCTTTCTTTCTTTCTTTCTTTCTTTCTTTCTTTCTTTCTTTCTTTCTTTCTTTCTTTCTTTCTTTCTTTCTTTCTTTCTTTCTTTCTTTCTTTCTTTCTTTCTTTCTTTCTTTCTTTCTTTCTTTCTTTCTTTCTTTCTTTCTTTCTTTCTTTCTTTCTTTCTTTCTTTCTTTCTTTCTTTCTTTCTTTCTTTCTTTCTTTCTTTCTTTCTTTCTTTCTTTCTTTCTTTCTTTCTTTCTTTCTTTCTTTCTTTCTTTCTTTCTTTCTTTCTTTCTTTCTTTCTTTCTTTCTTTCTTTCTTTCTTTCTTTCTTTCTTTCTTTCTTTCTTTCTTTCTTTCTTTCTTTCTTTCTTTCTTTCTTTCTTTCTTTCTTTCTTTCTTTCTTTCTTTCTTTCTTTCTTTCTTTCTTTCTTTCTTTCTTTCTTTCTTTCTTTCTTTCTTTCTTTCTTTCTTTCTTTCTTTCTTTCTTTCTTTCTTTCTTTCTTTCTTTCTTTCTTTCTTTCTTTCTTTCTTTCTTTCTTTCTTTCTTTCTTTCTTTCTTTCTTTCTTTCTTTCTTTCTTTCTTTCTTTCTTTCTTTCTTTCTTTCTTTCTTTCTTTCTTTCTTTCTTTCTTTCTTTCTTTCTTTCTTTCTTTCTTTCTTTCCTTTTTTTTTTTTTCCTCTCCTTTTTTCTCTCCTTTTTTCCTTTTCTTTTTTTTTCTCTCTTTCTTTTTTTAGCATAATAAATACACGTGATTTTTTTCTTCATAAGCTAATTAAGTAAACATTAAAATTTAAATAGTTCTTCTTTAGCACAGATAAGAGAACTTAAATGCTGAACTTATCTGTCATAAGCATAATTATTGATATTTTATATACTTATATAACTATGCTGTATACTAGAACTACTGTGCTGTGGAGCATAATAATTATGTTATTTAGCACATAATTTGTTTTGGATTAACGTAACTAAAATCAAGCTAGCATAAAATGAATACGCATAATTGTTAATTGTAAAGCTAGCATAATTAATACACAGCTATTATTATTCATGCATTTAAACTAAAATTAGAACAATAATTATTACATTATTCATATTAGTTTTGCTATTATTGTCTTTTGATTTTATTTGTTGTTGGAGTTTTTAGGTGTACCATTAGACCATATGTGTATTTATGCCTAACCCTCTCCTTTTTTTTTAATGTAGACAATGAGAAAGACTAAAAAAAGAGTGGTAATTGTATTACATATTTAAAAAGAAAATATTATCTTGAATCGATGGATTTACGAATTTCTATTTTTTGAGTTCATTAAGTATTTTTAATTTATTTTTGAAAGTGACAAAACGACGTCACGGGACGGGTAGCCTTTTTTTCCCCCATGCCCACTTGCATAAGTTGCCGTCATTTTTCGATTTTTAAAAAATAGTTAAAAATACTTAATGAACTCAAAAATAAGAAACTTGCATTTTAATCGATTCAATAGCCTTTTTTAAAATATGAAATAAAATTAACCCCTAAAAATTTGTTCTTCCTTATTATTTAATTTATATTGAATCGTTAACGCTCTTCCTAAAACTTGAAAGTTTTAATACCATAAAAATGTCTCTATGAAAAATACCAAACACGATATAAAAACAAATACACACAAAACAATCTCCTAGATATTAAATGTTATATATTATTCCCCTAATACTAATTTTGTATGTGATTTACCTTATGTTCACAGATCCACCACAAATCACAGTGAGGCCACAAGATCAACAAGTAAGAGCAGGTGGAATTGCTTCGTTCTTATGTAAGGCAACAGGAGATCCACCACCACAATTACAATGGAAGAAAAATGGAAAAAGATTATCTGGTACCCAATCTAGATATCTTGTACATGAATTTCCTGCTGGTGGTGCTGCATTATTAAGAATTGAACCTGTGAGAGCGGGAAGAGATGATGCAAGTTATGAATGTGTGGCGGAGAATGGAGTAGGAGATGCTGTTAGCTCCGATGCGATTCTTACAGTCTATGAAAGTAAGTAATAATTTGTTTATTTTCGTGAGGGTAAAGTTAAATTATATAATCAAAACACTCTAACAATTGGTGCATTATTTTAGTTACGAATACTAACTTATTTAAAATAACCAGTTTTAAGTTATTATTAGTAGCTAAAATAATGTATTTTAGCAAATTATTAACAATAACTATTTTAACTTAAAATAGCTTTAAAAAACTTTAAAAAAACTTAAATTAGATATTTTTAATCACTTGCTAAAATTTTAGCTACTCATAATAACTTAAAATTGAATATCTTAAATAAGTTAGGATTCATAACGAAAGTAATGCACCAATTTTTAGAGTGTAATGTACAGTTACACTGCGAAATCACATTGGTATTGACAATGCATTCTGTAGGACCAAAACAGTAGTTCTTTTGTTTCAGTGTTGTAAGTACAGACACTGGGGTATAAAATTTAGCTTTGATGCCTTATGGCAATATAATGTATTCATATGGAGCCTTTAATCAACTTTTTACTTCATGATAAAAAAAATATATTTCATGTTAGTACATGATTCTACATTTAGTCTTGAAATCTAAGTCTACAATATAATTTATAAAGCAGGTTGCCTAATTAACAAGTTTTCTCACTAGTTTATAAACAGAAAGAGTTAAAGGACATAATAATATGTGTATGTTCAATAGTTTCATCTTATGATTTATCACTGAGAAGAAAATTTTCTTAAGGCCATAAGTATCTCTTAAAACTTAAAAGCCATAGACCACATAAAACAACGTGTGCTTTTTAATGAATAAACACAATATGGGATCTTCAAAACTAATGACAATTTTTACCAGAACGTTCGTGTAGCCCCACGAGAGAGCATGAAAAAACTGTAAAGTATGCAATTTGCGTGAAAATTCAGGTTTATGACGTTAGAAACATGCAAAAATTAGTATGAAAATGTTGTGCGGGTTGCATAAATTGAATTTTCTGACCAATGCTACGGGGCTTGGGTTTTGAGACAAACTAAAGTTATTTATGTAAGTCCCATTAAGTGTTTTGTGATATAAATGCTTATGCTTTTCTCTGGTCTATTCCTTTAAGTATTACTGCAATAAAAAAAAATGCAGTTAATCCTTTTAGTCCATTTACTGCAGAACTGCATTTGTGGTTTTAAAGAGAATTCACCGTAAAGGCAATAAATATGTATTATTTCATTCCTACTACTCAAAACAATATTTCTTCTCCTTTAATAAAAAAAAATAAATATATTTTCCCATCCTTTTAAACCTTTTTAAAAAAAGGTTTTTATTATTATAACACATTATATTACGTTATATAATATTTTACCTCAATTAATTAAAAATAATGCAATATATTATTTGTTGTTGTTGTTTTTATAAAACAGCCATAACATTTTTTTTATTATTACATATAATAATAAATATTATCATTTATTACTATTTGTTAAGTCCAAAATTATTATATAATATAAAAAATATACTGTAAAATATATATAGCAATAATAATAAAAACTATATATATATTAAGCCATTAAAAATTGAATATAATAAAGCTTTTTTTAATGTTTATTTTTTAAGAATTATATCTCTTTAACTGATATTAAAATGTGTATTTTAGTCGATTTTTTTTTGTTATAGTAATAATGAAAAGATGTATAAGAGGAGAGAGAGAGAGAGAGAGAGAGAGAGAGAGAGAGAGAGAGAGAGAGAGAGAATACTGTTTTACGCAATAAAGCACAACAGTTGCCTCGTTGCCATAGTTACCGGCCACAGTCATCAACAATAAGTTAAAAAAAAAACTTACATCAAATTTTTGTAACCACACCAGATATTTTCATGCACAATTTTGTACAAAAATATTTTAGTATTGTGGTTTTTGTTTTACAAGTTAAAATAGAATTAAGTTGTCACTTTATATGTTGTAGAATTATTAAATTCAGATTCAGTAATTTTAAATAAAGAGTAAAGAAAATAAAAGGGAAAGTTTAAAAGATAATAGAACTCGGTTATAATTGTTCCATAATTTACACACGTACTTTTTGTGACGACGATGTTCTTTGGTGGATACTGTAGAATATATAAATTTTTCTTTTCTAGTGTGAAACAAAAAATTATTTGTTCCATTTAAAATAAAAAGTTTGAAAATATATGTCAATGATTTTTCACTTCATTATTTTACAACTTTCAAATATAAAATACAATATGGAAACTTAAAATATTCACTCATATAGTTTTCCGGTTTTTAAAGAAGAAAAATATATTTTTTCCTATTCTTGATTTGTGATCACCAAGTTGGCGAGTCTTTGTAAAATATGATATAAGTCATATAAGTGAGTGATATAAGTCTAGATTTAAAATTTTCTGTTAAAAAAAATATTCGCAGTAAAACTTATTATTAACCAGATTCAAGAGATGCGTACGTACAAAAAAATGAAGAATTTAGAACTAGAGAGCAAATAAACATAAATCGAATCAATTGTCAATTTTAGCAGTTGCTAATACAAAGTGGTTTATATTACAAATTATTTAAACCTGAAATAGAGAATTACACTTTTTCAAAATTCTTAAAAAAAAAAAAAAAAAAAAAAAAAAAAATTGTCTGCATTTCTGGTGGTCTTTAAAAAATATATTTTCAAGCATATAACATTAAATTAAAAATATATATTGCATTTTTGTTTCTACTCAAGGCATTGCAAAGACATGGATGCTGCGTGGTCAACTGCAATAAAAGTAAACCAAATTAAATTTACAAAATTATAAATGAAAACATCAGCCTATACTAAATCTAATATCCATATTTTTAGAAGAAAAAAAGATTAAAAAACATAATCAAAATTTGGCACGAGTTTTACGTAAAAGTAAATTAAAAAATAAATCAATGAAGTAAAAAAAAAAGTTTGACTTTAAGAGAAAAAAACATCAATTTTAAGTAGAAAAAAATAACTGACAATGATAAATTTATATGTATAAAAAATATAATTTAAAGATTTTTTTATTTTAATATTGATATATATAAAAATTTAAATATATATTTTTTTTGAAATATGATATTACAATATATCTTTCAATCCATTATTTGCAAAAAAAAAAAAAAAAAAAAAAAAAAAAAAAAAGACAAAGACAAAGAGTCTATTGATTTTAAATCTACTTATAGAATGATGTAGATAATGTACATATTTCTTACTTCTTCTATAATATATACTTTGACTTATTGTAATATGAGAGCTCTATACATTTTTGTAAAGTAATTTTTTGACACTGTAAAACAAGAAAATAGTATTATTGTAAGATATAGTATTAGAGCCCAAAGGAAAATAAAATATACGGAATAAATTTTTGTGAAAATAAATATTATGTATTGCAGTATTTCTTTTTAAACATTGATATTTTTGTATTCAAACTTGTCAAAATTATTTCATCTACTTTTTTAGTATTTTTTATTTATGTGTATAAATTATATTAAATGTTAGTTATGTTAAAAGGTAATTTAAGTATATGATTAAAATGCAACAAGTTTCGATTTTGTCGTTATAACTTAAGCAAATTACTTTTGATCACCTAAAGGGAAAACGTTTAAAGTGCCCTTTTAATTCATTAAACACAAAATGGGACACCCAAAAGCATATTCAATATTTACTAGTACCCAAATGTAACCCCATACAGCGCGAAAAAGTTGTAAAGTAGACAAAATTCAAATTTTTTGAACAATTCTGAAGTCAGGATCGTTCACATTCAAAAGTACAAGTTGTACGGGATGCATAATTAAGCTGAAAATTTCCATATACGTTTACAGCGTCACAAATACGTTCTTGGACAAAATAATTGTAGTTTTGAAAATCCTATTTCGTGTTTAATAAATTTAAAAGGTATGTTGTTTGGTCTGGACGGTTCCTTTAAACCAGGGGTTTGGACCCGTCACAAAAATTATCAGGTCCGCGGACCCGGGTCCTAGACCTGAAAAAAAACTGTTGGGTCCGCGGAGCTTAAAGTTTAAACTATGTTTGCATCGCAAACAAGACTTGCACAATTTTAGTAATGGTGACCAAATAATATAATAATTGATGACTTTTATTGAGCCAAATCAGACATACGACCTCTCAATTTAGCCCAATTGCTTTACAAATTTACAACTACTGTACTGTAAAATAATATTATTTTTCATTTTTCACGCTCTCTTTAAAAAGTTATTTTCCTTTATGCAATACGGAGAAGATAAGATAAACCAACTATATTTTCTAATTTAAACAAAATGCACGTATAGCAATTTCCTCTATTGTTATTTTGTAACAACGAGGTCGAGTAAACTGATCTTCCACAATATATAAAGTTGTGTATGAAGTAAACAAGAGATAAAATATCCTTGCAAGTTCTTTTTTTTTTTTTTTTTTTTTTTTTTTTTGAACGTTTGTCTTACTACAGTGTAATATTGTCAAGTTAAATAAAGTGCACTTGACTTTATTTGAACTAACTTCTCTAAGACAAAAGAAGTAAAATGATGTGTTCTATGTCTTTGTCTCTCTCTCTCTGTCTCTCTCTCTCTCTCTCTCTCTCTCTCTCTCTCTCTCTCTCTCTCTCTCTCTGTCTCTCTCTCTCTCTCTCTCTATTTATCTATCTCACTTTATCTCGTACCATCGTAAAATGCAGTTTTAATATCATATTGTATATTTGCATATACCTTTGTATAGGCAAAAAAAATGCAATTTTTCAATAGATCTTTTATCCATAAAATACTTTATATTATTTAAATGACAGCCATATAAATTGACGTTTCACTTTACAAGAATTTGCATACAGAAAAAAAAATCGTTTTTTTAAGCTTAAAAATTATAATCTCACATTTTTATTACGTATTTACTACGAGGACAAAAATAAATATGTAATAATTATGCTAGTCCATTTACAATAGTATTTGTCCATTACAACATAATTTATACTAAATAATAACTATGTTACATAGCATAAATATAATAAATGTACAACATAGTTATTCATACTGATACAATACAAAGGTGAATTCTTTTTAACCCCCACTTTTTATGACATTTTTGAAAAGAGCGATACAAAATTTTGTGGTGCTATTTTTTCTAAGAACGATTCGAGCATGGGAAGTATTTTTAATTAATTTTTTTTAAATCAACCTAAAAAGCCTGTGACGTCATCAATTGGGCATTTATTTCGGAAAGTATTGACCGTAGAAGGTTCAGTATAGCTAGTTTTTTGAAATCCTGAGGACGAGCTGATTTCATTAAACTGGTTACTGAACCTCAAACAATTAGTGTTTGCTGAAAAAAAAAGTGGACTAATGACGTCACAGGCTTTATAGACTGATTTTCAAAAATTAATTAAAAATACTTCGCATGCTCCAATGGTCATAAAAAAAATTACGCCTCAAAAATTAAAGCTCTTTCTAAAAATATCATAAACTCAACAAAAAAATTTCAATTCACCTTCCTCAGTTATCAACATTCATATTTTGATGTCAGAAATGCAGCATAAATTACGTATTTTCTTCTTTTCGTGTAACGTATATGTATAAGTTCCATATTTTACAAAAATCACACAATATTTTACCGCTCACCGCAAAAATGTAGATGGCATGTATATAAAAAAAAAGTATACAAATAGAATGAAAATATAGGATGCAAGAAAGGTATAAAGAAATTATGAATAAATTTGACTCATACAGACAACAAAAAAATCAATCTATATGTTAAAATCAATAATCGTATATATTTACAAATTCATATATATATTTTAATTCAAAAAAATCCTTTAAATATTTAATTTACATGCAGAGTGCAAAATTAATACACAAAAAAATAATTCTATACTTTCTTTTTCAATTCAACTTCCCATATTACTATCCCCTCTTCTTTGCATTAACCGCATTTTTTTTTCTATTTCATCTTTAATATATTCTTATATGTCCCTTCTCTATTAAAAAACTTGATATTATTAAATAATGATCTTCTATAATATTATAACGACTTACATTAACTTTTTTCTCTAAAAGGCTCCCTCTTTTACTTAAAGTATAAAAATTTATCATCGTATATTAAACCATCTTCAAAAAGTTAAATATCTGTGACTAAAAAAAATATGTTGATATAAATTGAACAAGTGCTCTGCTTAAAAATTAGTTAACTACGGCTTTTTTTTTCCTCCTCCTTCATGTTGAATATAAAAATGAAAAGATAAAGATATTAACTTTTTTTTATGCTACGTAATTTTATATTAAAAGTCTTTAATGGGATGAATTTACGGAAATAAATTCGTTCATTATTTTTTTTTTTATAATATTTAAAGACACAATGTTATTAAAATAATATTATAGGTAATAAAATAAACTTTTAAGTTGTATACTTAATATTTTACACTTAATTTTATATTTAATGTGAATAAATAAATAGATTAAAGACATTATTTAACTGATGTCTTGTTGTTGTTTTTAAAGAAGTTAGTGTCTTTTCCATGCACTCATAAACAGAGGACGTGCTAAAACATATTTAATTCTTGATATAATTCTTGAGGATGGTTCTTGTACTATATAGTCAGCTTTACTTATAATTTAAACTTAATTTTCTTGTATATTAATGTTTCTCCAATTACGAATTTTATGAACGGTTTAACATTGAAAATGAGGTACTTCAAAATAGTTTAACATTAAAACGACAAGAAAAAAATCCTTTTGCAGTGTTAAGAATAAAGCACACCACAAATGTGTAAAAAAAAAGAAAAAAAAAAAAAAAAAAAAACGAGCCACTTAGCAAAATTTTGAATTTATAAAATTGAAGTCCGTGTTATTTTTTTTTCTCCCTAGTGATCACAGATCTTGATTTTTTTTATGAGAAGAATTATTGTCACCATTGGCTTTTAAATAATATAAAAAGTAGGGATTCAGAGCAAATTCTTTAAAATAGGAAAAACAAAAAACTTTTAATGCAATGAAACCACGACTAAAAAAGTTGTGCATTTGATTCAATCAAATACAATAATAAACTGTATCTAAATCAACGTAAATCATCATTCTTACAGTAGTACTACTGTAGAAAAATTCAAGTATTATATTCATACAAAAATTATTGTTGAATATTCCACCAATAACAGAACAGTTATCTCATTTAAACTCCTCCCATAAAATGTAATTTCCATATCAAAAGTATCCTACAAGATATGCAACAATTCGGACACAAAATTTTCTATTATTCTCATATATAAAGATAATTGAACCTTTGCACGACAAAATAATATTAAAATAGAAATAAAAATTATAATTTTATAGATTTAAATATAAGATTATTTTTACACTGAATTTTATGTTTCAAAAAAAAATATTTTTTAAAGAGTAAAAAAAAAAAAAAAAAAAAACTAAAAATAAAGTTTAAACTATATATTAGTACTTAAAATATACTTTAATTGGTTAAAATTGATAAGAGTAATAAGTAAGTAAAAACTGGTCACGTAATTTCTTTTCTTTACACTGATAACAAGAAGAAAAAAAAGGGTTTAATTGAAATGTGCATTAGTAATTTACTCATGTCTGCTTTTATTATTTTATAGATAAGGCAACAGTATATATGGCTAACCATACAATTTTCAATCATCAAGTTCAATTTTATGACCTTTTATTTCATGTGGGTTTTATGTTTTCAAATATATTTATATAACAAGCTGCACGAAATCAATTTTTTGACGGTATTTATTAATAATAATTTAAATTATTATTAGTTTTTATAAGAGTATATAATAATAAGGAGCATTTTAAATAACAAAAAAATGTGTTAAAAAATCTTTATTTTAAAGTTTTTATTAGTTTAAAACACGTAAATTTATGTCTAGTATTATACCAAGTGTACCAAAAAAAAAAAAAAAAAAAAAATCATTTCTAAAGCATAGAAAATTAGTGTCATGTAAACTTAAAATACGGAAAAGGAAGTGCTGGAAAAGGAAACCACGTGACATTAAAATCGGGAGAAAAGTTGAGCCAGCAGCAAGCTAGGCCTGAGCTACCTCCCACTTTTACCGTCACATGGTTTCCTCTTCCGGCACTTCTTTTTCCTGTTTTTATACATAAAATGTCATCGTAAATTTCAACACCATCTGTAATTGGCTAGGATAGTGCGCCGGTAACTCTCATTCCATTTTCCATTGCATCTGTCTATCGATAAGACTAGGTTTTTACTCACAAGTACTATATTAATGTGAATCACAAACTGGACTGTCACAAATTATAAAAATAACATGAAGTAAAGATGAAATGTTACTTAATAGATTACTTATATCAATAACATGCAAACACGATCAAATATTTAGCTTACTTTACTTTGATTCATACATAAATATGAACATTCAATTTTAGCGGCAACTCATAATTCAAATTCAGAACTTTTTAAAATAAATAATAACTCTTTTTTCGAAGCAAAAAACTTTTTTTATTTTTTTTTATTTAAATACATACGAATAGAAGACATTTTTTTTTTTGTATGTGAATCAAAAACTATTGTAAAAATAAGGTTCTTCATTTGACTTACACCCCCAAGACAGTGACCTTTCCCCTTTAAAAAAAATCATTGTTTCAGATTTGTGTTTCAATTACTATTTCTATTAAGTACATACACAAACATGTATTTAAACTTGACAACAATGTAAAACAGAAGGAGTATTTAAAAATTATTATGACATGGTTGTAGATAAATGACAAGCTATCAATAAAACGTCTCATTAATCTAGACTCGGTCTACATATTATATATACACAGTTGAGTTTTAACCACAGTAAAATTTTAACATCATGGTAAAACACAAATGTATGCGCATGCACATTTTCATATGTAATTTGCGGTTCTTATAAATGCATCTGCTACCCCCTATATATGTATAGTCATTTATATAAACTATAATTTATTTTACATTCTATATATTTATATATAATAATTACATAAAATATTACGTATATTTATAATTCAAAAATTTGATATTAATTTATTCAATGAAATAATATTTAATTATTTATTATATCATTATTTAAATCTTTTTTATTTTTGTTTTGGTAAATTATTAATAACGTTATACATATATTTATACTAACTTTAGAAAATTGCAAAGAAAATTAATTTTTAATTTGATATATATATACAATTATATTATGAGTATACTATTTTAAACAATACTGATTTATGTACTATAAAATGGTTTGGTAAAAAATGAAAGTTTGTATGTCTAATATCAGCCAATAAAATTTGCAGCTAGTTCATTCCGAACTATAATCATGGTCCTCTCGTATATTAAAGGAAAAAGGTCCGTTTTGCCCTACGGAATGTGCTTCATAATTTGGGAATTATTATTATTATTATATATATTTATTTTTTGCTGCCCATATTGTGTTATTGTGCTACACCCATCCCAGTCAAGACATTGTCTTATTGACAAGTAAGGACTTTCCAATTAATGGGAAAGCACACACGGGCTTATGAGATAGGATACTATTAAATATTTACAATACACCAAAGATTAATTTAAAAAGGTAAAATAAGACAGATTAAAAAAATAAAAATAAAAATAAAAACGACATGAATTTATTTCTAAATCATGCTTTTAAAAGTTTTCTTTTATTCACTCCAAAAAAGAGTGCATTTTATTTTAGCTATACGAATCCTAACTCAAAAATTAGAAATTCACATAGCAATTGATTAAAGACTATATTCTCCTTTATAATATAAAATAAAATTATCCAATAGTTTTTTTTTCCTCATTTTTAGCTAAATTCAATAAATATGGTTTCATAACACAAGTTTTGTAACAATTCAATTAAAAAATGCGACATTGTTAAAAAAATAAAAATAATAAATATCATGTGAACGTAGCATTAAATATTATGACATTGATAAATTTAAACAACAAAAAACATAACACAAAAATGAAAAATTAAATACAATTTTTTTTCTCTCGTTAAATTGTTTGTAATTTAAAACTGGAGGTATAATTAATATTTTTTTTACCTGACTTTTATATAATTATAGTATACATGTATATATATATATATATATATATATATATATATATATATATATATATATATATATATATATATATATATATATATATATATATATATATAAATATATTATATATATATGATTTACATGAATGATGAGTGCATGACATGTTACATAGTTTTGGCAAGTAGAAATAATAAAGGTTACGTGTAAACACTATATTATGTTGTATACATCATGGTACTGGTAATAAAATAAAAATATAAAAAAAAAGTACGAGGAAGAATTTTCTTTAAATTCCCTAAAGATTTTTATCTTTGGGTACTTTTTATATATAAAAAAAACTGTCTCTTAGATATCTTCCAGGTTCTTTAAAGGGATTTTTTTTTATTCAATAAATGTGACTTTGTTAATTGTAATAAAATATTTATAACAGTTAAAACCATAGACCACACAAATGGTCTAAACACGAAATGGGATCTTCAAAACTGATGATAATTTTTACCAGAATGTTAATATAGCTCCACGAGAGGGCGTGAAAATCTGTTAAGTATGCAATTTGCGTGACTATTCATGTTTATGACGTCAGAAATATGCAAAAATTAGTATGAAAATGTTATTCGGGTTGCATAAATTGAATTTTCTGATCTCTGCTACGGGGCTACTGTTGAGTTTTGAGACAAACTAATGTTATTTATATAAATCCCATCAATTGTTGTGTGATACAAATGCTTATGTTTTTCTCTAGTCTATTCCTTTAAGATAAGATTTTATTCCGTTCCATGTATTTACAGATTAGAACAAGTCAAGTCAAAACACAACATACATACAACAAAATATAATTAAATATATAGCAAATTATATCATATTTAAGATTTTATTTGACATTATTAACCGTTAAATAATCAGATACACTGCAAAACATGTTTTCAAGTAGGTATTTCTGTACTGATTTCTTATAATAAATATGATTCACATTGTTTAATACTAGGTGGTATAGTTGAGGAATACAATATTCTGGGCCTTTTTTTACAACGTGATAAACGTTGGTTTTCAAAGTAATAATTGTCCTCCCTATTACGAGTTTCATATGAGTAAAATTACATCTTACAGATAAATGTATTACAAAATACTCAATGATAAAATCAGAGTACAGCTATTGGTTCTACATTATGCAAAGTAAGAAGCAATATGGATTTTTAATTTTCATTAAATATGTATTTATCAAATAGGTCTATAAAAAAGGTGAAAATTATTTTTCAAGTTTGTACATAAATATAGTAATTTTTTTTATTTATCTCATTAAATAATAATGAAATTAGTCCTATTTCATATTTTGTCAACTTTGTGAAAAAAAAGGGTACTTTTATACTGCAGGGAGAGGGATGGGAACGTTATGACAAAATTTATTTCATTATACGTATAACATTTTAAAAACTACCATTAAAATACAGAAAATGGAGTTAAACGAGTATCAAAAGAACTCTTTAATTTAAACGAAAGAATTTTAATTAAACTATTTCTTAATTACATAAGGTATATAAATACCATTTAAGTAAAAAAAGAAAATTTACCTTTAAGATCTCTAAATAACCACAAAATATACTGTGAGTACGTAATAGTGTGAGAGAGAGGGAAAAAAGTCATCGTAGTCAAAGTATAAATTCATGAGAAAATAGAAAGGAAAAGTGTACTTCCAAAGCAGAGATGTGACACTCATCACTTTGAGAGAGAGAGAGAGAGAGAGAGAGAGAGAGAGAGAGAGAGAGAGAGAGAGATGGCAAGAAAAATCCCTAGGATTGGGTCGTACTTTATGAATGTTACTGCATAATCACACTCACTAGAAGGGTGAGAGGGGGTGAACATAGATAAACCACAAGATAAATAAAATCTAACCACCTCTCACCCCTTATGAAGAAAAAACTTTTCAAATGAAAAAGACTGTATAAAATTCCATATACGTAAAAAAAAAAAAAAGAAGTTATGAACAGTTTTATTATTGTTTTCTTAATTTTTCGTTAGTTATGTAGCATTTCAGATTTTTAATTACAAAGATATGATTTTAATTTTAAGAAAATCGATATTATCGCCCATATGCAATGAAATGCAATACTAAAAAAGTATAAGAGGCGTGAAAGATCGATTATTGTGATTAAATCGAAATACGTGGGTTTTAGAATGACTGCAATAAGCGTTAATATATTTGCGTAAGTTTTATTAAGATTTTAAAATTAAAGTCAATAATTTAAGAGGCATATTCTCAGATTTCAAATTAACATATATATACATTTCTTGAATATTATATTTAAAATTATTCACAATTTTTTTTAATTTTTTATTTCTCTCTCTCTCTCTTATATTAATATCAATCTAAAAATCAAATGTAATATTTCAAAAACAAACGTTAATCAAGTGACTTACTTGTTAGTACAATTTTCTTTAAATATTTAATATTTTTAAAATTATTATCAAGAAAGCAAACAACATTTCATGTATTCCCCTCCCCCTCTCTCCATGTTTAATAGTAAAGTAAGGTCTTTCAAAAGAATTATTAATGTACCTAAGAACTACGTTTGATGGGTTTAAAAATGTGATTCACCCGACATCCACGGATCAGCTTCAATTTTATTTCCAGTATGTTCATTTACAGTATATTGTGGCATGTATACCGAATTTGAGCGATCTCTGACGATTACATGAAGTTTGGCGGGCCTGAAACCAGATTTTGCCATTTTTGAAGTTGCAGTGACCGAGCGTCCGGAACGATGTTGGAGCTCTTGTGTAACTTTAGAAGTTAAACATATTATAGAAGGTTAATTTTTTTTTACAGTATTACAAATACATTATTAGTATTATTACTCTTGATTTCATGCATTGGCACATGTGACACGTGTCACTTGTTTAAATAAAAAATAATAATTCTAGTAAGTTATAGATTCACACATGCTTTAAAAATGAAAAGTGTAAAGAAAATAAAAATTCTCTCTCTCTCTCTCTCTCTCTCTCTCTCTCTCTCTCTCTCTCTCTCTCTCTCTCTCTCTCTCTCTCTCAAGGCCTTTGCTTTGGGTTCATGTTACTCGACATACTGGAACACACAGTACTTCATTTACTTAATAAAACATGGAAAAGGCATTTCTACACAATGTTCTTGTAATTTAATTGTCCCTTTTTAGATCAATATTTGAAACCAGTATTAAAATAAAAGTTACATTTTTTAACTATTATCAATTTATTAAAAAAAGAAAATGTTAATCATTGTGTCAGTTTATTTAGTGATAAAAAGTCAATCCTCTTTAGCAAAAAAAAAAAAAAAAAAAAAAAAACTTTAACAAGTAATTAATACAGTCGTTTGATTTTATTCAAGTGCACACTGGATTTAGAATAATTTCAATTGAAAATGTATATTTTATTGGTGTAGGCTTTTATGGTTTAATGTATGTTTTTTTTTTTTTTTTTTTTTTTTTTGCTAGTCTCAGAGACTCTGACTGATAAGTATTATCGAAATCATGGGTTTACGTTTTACATTTAATCAATATGCAAATAACAAATAATGAAATTATAGTAATTATAGGTACCAGAATAAAACTTTTAATGCATTTTATTAATGAAAACGTTTAATTATTAAATAATGCAACTGTTTTTACAAGTATTGCAAGTATAAATTTATATTTAAATTAAATTTTAAAACGAGATATGTGAACTTTAGTAAGCTATTGTGCTATTTTATGATGCAAAAAATTTAATTATATTTTTTTATATAATCATAATAATTAATATATTCAAGTGTATGATTTAACGGGAAATTTTTATTAAAATACTTATTATTACATACATTTACTGTAATTCGGGTTAAACGTACAGATTATTTTTAAGAAACTATATTTTTAAAAAAGAAAATATTTTCAAAAAATATTCAAAATTAAACAATTGAATTCAATAATAGAAACAAGTGATACAAAATTAAATTCTCATGAAAAAAAAAAGGAAAAAAGTAAACAGAAAAAAACTTATCTACACGCTTCCTATGTAAATTTCTCTATTTCAAGTAATATTTTATATGAATTAATACTTTTATATTATATAATAATATATTGGGTATTATTCCTCAAAGAACTTAAGTCAACTTATAAGGCTTTATAATTCCTAACTATGTTTAGAAAATATTAGGGTCTTAGTACTCTTAGTATACCTAAGACCTATAAGTAACCTTGTGAATATTTCATAACAAGTTCTTTTATGAATCACACCCATTGTATGTATGTACGTACTGTGCATTATATTCACATTATATTGCATACTTTTATGTTATGTCAGCTTCATTTTTAATAGAATTTAATATTTTACCATTGCCATGCATATATATATATGAATGTGTTAAATTTTTACGAAGATATCCTTCTTGGTTTAAAACAGTCCGCATTGTCCACTCATATGAAACTCTTAATAGGGGGGACAATTATAACATTGAAAATCAACGTTTATCACTTAGCAAAAAAAGACCCAGAATATTGTATTCCTTAACTATATAATGAGCTAACACCTAGTATTAAACAATGTGAATCATATTTATTATTTAAGAAATCAGTACAGAAATACCTACTTGAAAATATGTTTTAGAGTATATCTGATTATTTAACAGTTAATAAAGATCTTAAATAGGAAATAATTTGCTTTATAAATTTAATTATATTTTGTTGTATGTATGATGTGTTTTGATTTGACTTGTTCTACTCTGTAAAGACATGGAATGTAATAAAATCTTATATCTTATAAGTGGGCATGAATCCCCCACCCCCTCACAATAAAAACAATTTGAATTTCATTTCGATTTCTATGCTCACTTTTTTTATATATTAATGGGCGATTACATAATATAATCGTAATTCCCAAATGACACACACACACACACATATAGAGATATATTATTAAAATTTAAAACAGAAGGCATACCTTTACCTTTTATAATAAAAGTATGATTTATACGTGAAAAAATTAAACCACAATACATGAGCATAAAGGGACAACTTTTTTTATGTACTTTAATATAATTTAAAAACACTCACCCCTATTTTTTTATAAATTTAAATTATTGATTAATATTTTCCTCTTAACCCCTAAGGTATTATTTTATCCGTGTAATAAAGCATGGCATTTTTTTCCCTTGAATTTTTTATGAAACATTCTTTGATATTTTTGAAACATAATTTTAAAACTTTATTTTTGGACTTTATGGACTCTTTAACAGCAATTTGATTTTAAAAAATCGTTTCCTAAGCCCCTATTAAAATTTTATGATTAGGAAATATTTTTTTTTTGTGCAAAATAGGACTACCAAAATACAACAATTTTTATTTATGTATAATAAAAATCTCAAAAATGACTTAGAAGACATTTAAGATCAAAACTCGTCTTTTTTTCTGCAAGGTTCTTAAAGGCTTTGTTATTCTTTCCTAATTTTATAAGTAACAAAGTTTTTTTTTTTTTTTTTTTTTTTTTTTTTTTTTTTTTTTTTTTTTTAACAAAATGTTTTGTTATTTGCTTATTTTATAGTAAACTATCGGTATAAAACACAAAATTCTTATAGCATTTAAAGAAAAAGGGGAAAAAATCTATTATTATTTTAAAATTTTAATGTTTTTTGTTTTTAACCAGGTAGACAAAAGTATTGAAAAAAGTAATAATTAATGATACAAACTTTATAAATTATATTATACAGTAAATAAATAAAAAAAATGGTAGGTACATATTATTGCAATTTTTTTATAAAAGATATACCTAAGTAAAACTTAAATTATAAATTAAGTTTATTTAATAAATTAATGGTATTTAGATTAACAGTGGAATAAATTTTGACCTTTTCTGATGATATTTAGTATTTACTCCGTCAAAAACAAACAAACCAACAGGAACCCGATAATCCCAACATTTCTAAAAAGCTCTTTGCTTGTTTATTTTATCAAATATACCCCAATGCATTTACTTAATTAACATAGTAATTAATTATTACTATTTTTATTAATAAATTATTATATAAAATGTTAAATTTACTTTTTTATATCAAGTCTTAAAATATATTTTAATTTAAAACATACAAATGTTTACGTCAATCATGTTCAACTTGTTTTTAATTTACTCGGGTTAGATTTTAAAACTGGGTTATTTTTAAGTATGTTAATTAATGTTAATTAAGTCTATATTTTTATTGTATGAATAAATTTTATCTTTGCACATTTCTTTCTACAGTTTTATTACAAAATATTATATCAAATTAGTAGTTTTTTTTCTCTCTTTTCTTCCTTTTTATCTTTAAATATGATACAATTAGACATAATCAATTTTAAAGGCATAGAAAACATGTAAAAATAAGCTATTATATCACAAAACATATGATGGGACTTACATAAATAACTTTAGTTTGTCTCAAACCCCAACTGTAGCTCCGTAGCAGTGATCAGAAAATGTCAATTTATGCAACCCGCACAACATTTTCATACTTATTTTTGCCTGTTTCTGTCGTCAGAAACATGAATAGTCACGCAAATTGCATACTTTACAGTTTTTTCACACTCTCTTGTGGGGCCACATTTACATTCTGGTAAAAATTATCATCAGTTTTGTAGATCCCATTTCGTGTTTAATTATTAAAAAGAACATGTTGTTTCATGTTTTCTGTACCATGAAGTGAAAATAGTTTATAATTATATACAATAAATAAAAGTATGAGACATACCAGAGTTAACAATTACTTTACAGTATATTATATAATTTATATAAATCGCAGATAACAAATTATTCAAATATTCGTTGTTGTTGTTGTTGTTGTTGTTGTTGTTGTTGTTGTTGTTGTTGTTGTTGTTGTTGTTGTTGTTGTTGTTGTTGTTGTTGTTGTTTTGTTGTTTTGTTGTTTGTTTGTTTGTTTAAAACATAAAATAATTTTGATATTCATTTAGCCAAAGGTAAACTGTTCAAAAAATTAAACAGCCACAAAAGAGAGAAAAAAAAAGTGCGACTAAAATTAACCCAAAAATAGAAAAAAATATATAATGTATAAGTGAGAATTTATGATTTATTTATAACTGGCATATTGACTGTCATTAATGTACAGTACATTAGGAATACACATGTCCATATAAAAAAAGACGACAACTCAAAAATGTCACCGATCATATTGAAAATATTCAGTGGTTTACTTATACTTTGACATACCGTAGGTTTGATCCAAAGAGTATCTTTCAAAATTTCATTTTGTGCATGTATACACTCGATCATCATTTTTTTTTAATAAAATTTTAACTCTGTGAGTATTTCTCTCATAAGATTGAAATTTTGTTGTCAATATTTGAATAGTAACACTTTCAACCTTGGTCGAGTTTAAATGTAATACAATAGATATACGTACAGTACGTAGTAATTTTTTTTTTCGGGGATTCATAAAATCTATGTATTAATTCTAAATATTTAGTCTCACATTATTACGGTTACAAAATTGATTCAGTTAATTTAAATTCCAATTGTACATGAATGTAAAGTCAAATTCTCCTTCGTATACCTTTTAATGGTTAATTCATTGAATATCTAAACAGTAATTTATAGTATAAATTTAGTCAAAAAATTTAATTTGATAAAATGTCACAGTCACAGTACACTCTAAAAAATGATGCATTACTTTAGTTACGAATAATAACTAATTTAAGATAAACAATTTTAAGTTATTATGAGTAGCTAAAATAATGCATTTTAGCAAATTATTAACAATATAGCTATTTTAACTTAAAATAACTTAAATAAACTTAAAACAACTTAAATTGGCTATTTATATTAACTCGCTAAAATGCATTATTTTTAGCTACTCATAATAACTTAAAAGTGATTTTCTTAAATACTTAGGATTCGTAACTAAAGTAATGCACCATTTTTTAGAGTGTATATATGGTCAAAAATGAGCATTCCTATTATAAGCACTCGGGTATGCTATATGACTTCATACATATTATAGGTTATAATAACAATACCAAAAATATTAATAATTACATAACAAAAAGTATAATCGGATAAAAGCTTCTCTCTCTCTCTCTCTCTCTCTCTCTCTCTCTCTCTCTCTCTCTATCATACAGATTTTCTAAACAAAAATACTCATCGATTAAAAATTCAATGACAAAAAAAAAAATACTACCACGTTACCAAACAGTCATATAGTTACCAAAACCAATACAGGATTTGACGCGAGTGATTAAAAAAATTAATTTAATTCCACCGTCTGTCAAACTCAATTTTTTTACTATTTTTAGTCCTCTTTTTTTTCATGCGGATTTTAACATTAATCTCATTATTTAATTTGCAAACTAAAAATCATGCTTAGGCAAATAATAATAATTTATATAAAAATACCCAGCTATGAGTATTTTCTGTTTCTGAATTCAGTACTAATATATGTTTGTTTTTGTTAAACTGAAGTACACAACATAGTTAACATTAAAGGAATAGATCGGAGAAAAACATAAGCATTTATATCACAAAACACTTGATGGGATTTATATAAATAACATTAGTTTGTCTCAAAACCCAAAAGTAACCCCGTAGCAGTGATTAGAAAATTCGATTTATGCAATCCGCACAACATTTTCACACTAATTTTTGCATGTTTCTGACGTCATAAACATGAATTTTCACACAAATTGCATACTTTACAGTATTTTCACGCTCTCTCGTTGGTATACATTAATATTCTGGTAAAAATTGTCACTAGTTTTGAAGATCCCATTTCGTGTTTATTCATTAAATAGCACATGTTGTTTTATGTGGTCTATGGCTTTAAGTAACTTAATAATTTATTTTTTGTAGAAAATTAATATTATCTTTCATACCATGGGAGCTTTTATAAATCTAAGAGTATTAAGTTTTTTTTTATATTCTCTAAAACCTTTCTATAAATTCAACAAAGAGTTGTTGAAAGTACTTTTTTCTACAGCACTAAAAATTAGTGCATTATTTTACTTTAATTACGAATATTAACTTATTTAATATATTTATTTTTAAGTTATTATGAGTATCTAAAATAATGCATTTTAGCAAATTATTAACAGTAGCTATTTTAACTTAAAATAGCTTAAAAAAGCTTCAAACAACTTAAATTAGCTATTTTTAATAACCTGTTAAAATGTATTATTTTAGCTACTCATAATAATTTAAAAGTGATTATCTTAAATAAGTTAGTATTCGTATCAAATAATACACCAATTTTTAGATTTATTAAAAAAATACTGATTTTTGTACGTGATTTTGTTATTTTACCTGATTGTGTATATATTATATATTATATATTTTTTTGTATGATAAGTTTCAGCATCAGAAACTTTTAGCACCGACTGTACCTTTTACCTGTTATGCAATAAAGACTATATTTGTTTATTAATATAATTTACGTAACCTAGTTTGCGACTAATTGAATCATTTATTTCAATTAATATAATTAATGTATATAAATTTATATATAACAAGTTCAAAGTCTTGATGTAACTATTACAGTTACTATATGAACTAATGCGTCATTATAAAAAATGCATTTCTTTTTCATTATTCGATAAAAATGTTACCTAGAATGAGGAGAACTATAAAAAATAAGGGGTGATTTTATTTCATATTCTAAAAGAATACACTGTCTTAAATCGATTGATATGTGATATGTGAATTTCATGAAGTATTTTTAATTCATTTTTGAAAGTCACGAAATGACGTCAGGGTCAGTAACTTTTTCCTATGCCCACATGCATACGTTGCCGTCCTTGATGTCTCCTTTTTTTATTTTTAAATATTGATAAAAAAATACTTAATGAACTCAAAAATTATAATTTCACGTATTAATCGATTCAAGACAATGTTCTTGTTTAGAATATGAAATAACATTACCTCCTAAAAAAATCAGTCTTCATTATCAACATTAAATAAAAAACCTTTTTTTTTTTTTTTTTTTTTTTTTTTTCTTTTTTCTCTTTATGCAATAACTACTCAAGGTGTATAACATAATAAAGATATAACTTTAAATTACAAGAAATATACAAGACACATTCCAATATATGACAAATTTATGCATTTTAACATTTTTTTTTTTTTTTTTTTTTTTTTTTTTTTTTGTTCTGTATACTAGCTGCTTAAAACTTTATTTGAGAAACTAGGGGGAAAAAAGTTTTATTAAAAATATGAGTAAACCAAACTCCATTCTCATTATAACATAGGGGCAATAAGAGATGAAACATATATAATTAATTAATCTTGTTATAGTTTAATGTGTTTTTACAAGACACAATTTGATTTTTTCTTCTTCTTCTTCTCTTTTTTTAATTTCATAATGTTATCTAAAAGTAAAAGACAGTAAAAATATAAAAAAGTTTTTGATAAATAAAAATGCTTTATTAAAAAACTTCTTTCGTGTGCAACAGCTTTTAACGATATATAAGTATGTACAACACTTGCCAAAAAATATGTGAACTTTTAAAATACAAATTAAGAGAAAATACATTAAAAATTTTACTCTTATTTTATTTTATGTGTAATATTTAATATTATTAAAAGTCGTGGTTTAAAACAACAACAACAAAAAACAGCAACTGTTAGTTATTTTACGTATAAGCAAACAGAAGATATCAAAAGTAATTATATGTCAATATTGTTCCAATATTTGGAGCTTTTAATAATAATAATAATAATACATTTATTTTAGGCAAGAAATCAGCTTCTACGGGATTTGACTAAAACTTTATAAAGATTGATTTATATCACTCATATACAGAAATCCAACCAAGGCCTAGGCCTTAAATCAACTTGATTCAACTGTTCAAAACTAGTGTTAAAAATTATTAATTGAAATAAATATTATCTCAAATTATGACGTATAGTATAATGTTAAAAATAATTAAATGTATAAGAATGAAAATACTAAACTGCTGAATTAGGGTTTATTGATATTTCTATTTAAATAGCTTCTATGATAAATTGTAATTTTGATACTTTATGAAAGTGATAAAGTAATACCAATTTCTTATTTAAGTTATAGAGAGTTTTATAACCATTATTGTATATTATAAATGTCTGTGATTAAAAAGTGATCAATATAATACTATTGTATTTTTTGTTAATGAGTATTATATTTTTATATTCATTATGTTATAAAACTCTGACATGAGAATTATGTTTAGTATATGTCAGAGGACCATTTGTGTATACCTTTTGTGGCCTCTCAATAAAAAACCATTTATTATTACTAATTAACTAAACTTACTTATTTCAACTCAACTTAAAATAAAAATCTGAAATTTTTCATAATGATACATTAGGATAAGATATTTCAAAAATGTAAAAAATTTGGAGGGTCATCATGCTATATTTTAAATTATGATTTTTTTGGTTTTAGTCACAAATGAACCCATTTTAATTTTTGATAATTATAATAATAGTTATTATTTAATAATTATTTTCTCTCTTATCTGATAGATACGAGTTCTGAATAGGTATAGCTGTTAATATTAACATTCTAATGGTATCATAAAGTTTACAAGTTTTCTTTTTAGATTTTGAGATACAAGATATCTAAATACAATCCTTAAGAAACATAATACAGTAACAGTACACGGCTATTTCAGTCATAATACATATTCTTGACCATAATATTACAATATTTAGTTTACATAGAAGAATCAATACTATTACAGAAAAGGTAGAACTAATAAATAAAATAAATTGTTACTTTAAAAATATATCCAATCAGTTACACAAAATACATATTTAGCAATGTATTATAAATATTTTTAAAATATATGTTTTATTATATAATAACTTTTTATTTTGATTCTACTGTATAGTATAACATTAGTATTAACATAATCAAGTCCTCCTATTCATTAGCATGTAACAAAGAGATTTGTGCTTGGATTTAAATAACTGCGTATAATTTTCAACAAAATTTATTCAATAGCAACATTATTTATGCTATACACTTCATAATAGATGTTACATAATTATCATAAATATTACACTGTCCAGTATATAATTTTATTTTATCATTATTAATGCTATAGCACACATATATGGATGTACAGTACTGCAGCATAAAATACGTAATTTATTTTTACTTTTGGAATGGTGAAGACTTTATGTATTACGCCTTTTCTTTTCTCTTTCTCTCTCTCTCTCTCTCTCTCTCTCTCTCTCTCTCTCTCTCTCTCTCTTTCCATTGTCAATTTTATATGACGTCATGGTGTATCTACATGGTACATTATGTGGAAACTGAGTGCGCTTCTACGCCATATTGGATCAATGAAAAACATTGTACAGCATAGGATAATAACTTTGTTTTTGGCTATTTCTTTGGGAAATCAGCCATTCTTTTATTATTCTTATTTTTCTTACATAATTGAGATACTATATATCAATTCTATTATATAACAGCATTAATGCTCTCAAAAATAATAATTAGTATTTTTAAATTGGCAAAATGAGTCATTTTCCTATGCTGCCCATGTTATTGAGTGGTCCAGCATGTTGTCAACTTTAACATAAATGCATACACCCTATACATAAAGGTTGAGGGATGAAGCTGATCCCCACTACATCATTAGTAAAACTGAAATAATTGACTGAAAATGGACTGAAATTATTATTTAAAATTTCTTTTTTATCTTCTTCTTTTTTTTTTTTTTTTTTTATTTATTTATTTTTTATTTTTTATTTTTTAGGTTTTAAAAAATTTCTGTGTCATCCTCATCACCTAGGTGGCGAAGAAAATGTGACATTTATTTAAAGGTGTAGAATACTTAGAATAAAAAACTTGTCTGATATCCTAACGTACCTAAATACCAACGTTGATTTGGCCGGAGTAATTTATTTCGAATTTATTTTCTATTCCTAATTTGGCAGCTGCGGGTTTGTGAAATCACAGCTCACTTGTTTCCGCACGCGTGAACTAGTAAGCTGGGACGTCACAAACACGCAGCTGCCATTTTGTGAATGGAAAATAAATTGGAAATCAATGACTCCTGCCATATTGACGTTGATTTTCAGGTTTGTTAGTATATTACACAACTTTTTTGTTCAAGGTGTTCTACGCATTTTAGCTTTTTTTTCATCTTCTTCTTTTTTTTTTTTTTTTTTCTTTTTTTTTTTTCCTACACATTTTTACGCAATGTAATTTCAAGTAAGCATAAAACAACCGAGGGGAATTTTTGGGAAAATATGATGCTTAAAATTCAAAACCACTTACCAATCATATATAACTTTATGAATATAGTATCTATAAAAGTAAGTATTATAATTAAAAAATGTTATCTATACATAATATAAAATATTTATATATAAATATAAAAAAAAGGAGAAAAGTAATTATTAAAAAGTTACAAAAAAAAATGTATACTATAACTATATATAACTTTGAAAGATACTCTATGTTATATAAATGAATATATTTTATCAAAGTTATGTTAAATTGTGTATATATGATCTCGTTAAGTGAGTCTGTTGCGATCATAAAGTGAAACTTGGTCATATAAATTTAATGTTTTTACACGAGAAACGACGACACGGAAAATATACAACCAACCTGATGTGTATATAAGACAAAACAAGGGTACCAACATTATATTATGCTCTTTTTAACTTTTCAAAGGAAAAAGAAATAATAAAAATTAAAAAAAAAATCTATAGTTTTCATAGACCCCTTTCACATCCTTGCGCTTTGTCGCCATATTTGTGGTGCCTAATGTATTGTCCAGCATAGGAGAAACATAATTTCTTCTCATTTTTAACTTAAAAAGAGTTTATTTCAACTTAACTAATTTTTGTCATAATTTTCAAGCTTATTAGAAGCTAGAAATAAGTCTTTGATTGAGGTTTGAAGCTTTTTTTGCTATTAAAAAAAATTAAAATGACGTTTTTCCTTTGCTGGCCTATGTATTCATAACCAGCAAAATGGCGGCTCTTAAATATGAGTGCAACTGGGCTATAGGGTGCATGCACATGACATCATATTCAGTGCGCTTCGACGACATACTGGAGAAATAAATAACATTGCTAAGCATAGGAAAAACGTGTGTGTTTGTTTTTTATAGCTATTTTCTTTGGAAAATTGGTGTTTTTTATTGTTATTATTTTCTTGCACGCACATGGAAATAATAAATAATGTAATTTATGCTTCATTTATGTCATTATAGCATAAATAACACTAAATTAGAAGAATACAAATAATTATGCTGTAAAACATATATTTATGCTATTATAACACAATAATTATAGCATGAAATATGTTGTAAATGTGAGGTGAAAATAGGATAGTTAACTATAATAACTACATAATAGAATGCTATATAGGGTGTATCTGCATGACATCATATTTAATGCGCTGGGAGGCCATACTGGAGTAGTGAATAACATTGCTCAGCATACGACAAACTTCATTTAAGGCAAATTTTTTTGGGAAATCAGTTAATTTTTTATAATTGTTATATTTCTCACATATATACTTGAGATACTAATTCAACATATATTAACAACATCAATGCTCTGAAAAATATTGCATAGTATTTTTAAACTGGCAAATTTGAGTTATTTTCCTATGCCACCCATGTTATTGAGTTATCCAACATGGTGTCGACTTTAACATGAATGCATAGACCCTATATAATATCAATATCTGTCCCCTAAGAAAAGTTTAGTATTGAGATCTCTATTATCTTAAAAAAAAAAATGCTGAAATGATATGAAATGAAAAGTCATCTATTAAAATTTTGTTTACAATAGCTGGTCTATTACTTTAGCTGTTGATAAGAGTTGAACGTCTTTATTAGGTTTTAAAGGTTACATATAATAACGTTCTAACATAATTTCTTACAAGAATATCAAATATTGCGAAAAGTGCAATAATAAATTAATAGATCATGAATTGCACTTTGCAAAAGGTTACTTGTACAATAAAATATTCATTTTTGTTGACCTTTACGATAATAGTTTCATTTTCAAATTTCTAGGCATATATATTTTAAAAAATTAATAAATTATTTGATTTACTTTTTTAATTAAAAAAAATGTTATTTTCTACTTTCTTTATTTTCTCTTTAAGTATTTTAAAAAAAGCTTATATAAATATAGAAGCAAAGTGGATAATCGATATTGTAATTATGCAAATTACAGTACTTAATATTTAATTACATGTAATTATATATGAAATAAAAATTTATTTATTCTAAAAAGATCGTAAAGAACAATGTAATGTGTAATTTTATTTATTGTTATACACCCTATCATAATTTATATAATAATATACCTGTCATTTTTTAAGAATTAATTAATAATAATTAATGCTGAAAAATAGTTACAAATGGTTTTGTTTTACATTAACAATTTTTTTTCTTGTAAAACATGAATTGCAGATCTTTGTGATAATTTGATATTGCAAAGTTAGTTTTAAGAGCTTACAATTAGTATTTTTTTAATTAACATTGAAAAACAGTTGCAATTGCATTTAATCGAGATAGAAAAGAGACATAAAGTATTAATATGGCTTTAATATTACATTCATCTTTTTATTATTATTATTTTAATTTTTGCATGTAGATATTTGCATAATCGGGCAAATTTGATGAAAATAAACAAAATCTCTCCTCCTCTATGATATAATCAAAGGAATATGGTAGCAATCTTTGAAAATATTATGCAAGGGTAAAAGAAATTTCGTTATTTATTCTGCGTTCAGAAATGATAGAAATATAACAACATAGTAAAATGAATATTAAAATATGTTTCAAATGTTGCTGTTTTGGAAGAGTATAGATTACTTTGTTATATACAATATATTTGTTAGGCTATGCTGCATATAGTTATTATTTAATATTATTATTATTATTATTCAATAATATGTTTTTTTGAATACATGATGATATATCGGGCTAGCATAACTATAATAATGTATTTAATTTTTAACATGTGTTGAGCTTTATTTTTCTTCATAATTATGAAATTATTAAGAGACTTTTAATTTTGCACAATTTCAATGTTAAAAACATTAAAATTTCTTCATTTTCCGGGAATATTGATCTTAACATAAAATTTTTAGTTATAACTTATAAAATGAAATTTGAATAAAAGCTTTTTAAATAACATCAAGGCTTTTTTTTTTTTTTTTTCTTTCTTTTTCTTTCTTTTTCTTTCTTTCTTTTTTTTTGCGTCAAAATTTACCAGTTTATTAAAACCTACGATAATTTTTGATTACAGGTGAAAAACTACCAGCTGGTTTCCCTCGGGTAGCACAAGCTCCTGGTACAAAAGTGGTTGAAGTTGGTCACAATGCTATACTACAATGTGATGCTAATGGTTCTCCAACTCCACGCGTAACTTGGGTTAGAGATATGTTACCTGTGGATACAAGTAATCCAAGATATACAGTTTTGGAAGCAGGTGCAGTATATATTTTTTTAATACTCTTTTAATTGTTATACTAATATTTATAGCTTTGAGTGTCGTATTGTATACTTTTTTTTTTATAGTTTAA
>OX439137.1:12396697-12425841 GCA_949318235.1 Ecdyonurus torrentis
TGTACATGTATACTTTTTACTGCTACAGCTATTTACTGTAAAACATATTGTTAAGTCAATTGCACTTGCACTGGCTTTTAACAATAATTATACTACTTATGTAATACTCTCAAGTTTTACATTACAATGAATGGAAAGTGTCTATTAAGATGCATGTTCACATTTTTATTTTTCACAACTTTGCAAAGCAAATGGCATTGTTATAAGCGGAAACAATTATTTTGCTGTACAGAGTTTATAAAAATGTGATGAATGTATATAACTTAAAGTAGCTGTTACAACTGACGTGAGATTATGTGTAAATCGTTGTATGTTAATTGTAGTAACAATTAAATATGGTAATTATACTAAAGTTATATCAGCACTCAACTATTATAGGCAGTTGTAGTTT
This sequence comes from Ecdyonurus torrentis, assembly GCA_949318235.1. Taxonomy (NCBI): domain Eukaryota; kingdom Metazoa; phylum Arthropoda; class Insecta; order Ephemeroptera; family Heptageniidae; genus Ecdyonurus; species Ecdyonurus torrentis. The sequence goes on from OX439137.1 coordinate 12,397,089, forward strand.
TTAAAATATACTTTTCACTCATTTTAAGATTTTTGTAATTTTTTCACGAGTCAAATAAAATCAAAGTTTCTATATATGTAAAAATTTCAAAGCTATAACATAATTGGAAAGTATTTTAAAAATGCAACTGATGATAATTGATAATTGCCGCATGCTGATAACTAGTGCAGTTACCATAAGTACACGCGATTGTGATAGTATATTTTACCAATCAAAAACTATATTGCTAAATTTCTAGTGATATTGTTATGAGCAAAATTCATGCTAGATTTAAAATAAATAACGTAGTAAAATACATTATCCCAGTAATGTACATAATTGTCTTATTGATAGCTTTCAAGTTAAGATTATCCGTAAAGCGACGTATTTTTATTGTTACAACAATTATTATTATTGAAAAGTAGATTTTCGTATTTCACCGTGTTTATATAGAGAAGTAAGTACGTTAAAAGTAATTCCACCTGACTGGGACTCGAACCTAGATAATTTGGCTTGCCGTGTCACTGTGTTAACCTTCTTAACCTCTTAACCTTCTGCTCAAAATCTTATGTCCATTATGAGAACACCTTGAAAAAGACTAATTAGGCCAATAACAATTAATAAATAAAGGAACTAGTGTTTTGAGGCTGACTTTAAGCGATTTCGGTCACATCCGCTTCCGTTTCGACGTACTGCTCATGCGTAGTAAGTAAAAACGGAAGCGGATGTGAGCGATATTGCTTAAAGTTGGCCTCAAAACAGTTGTCCCTAATGTCTTAAATGCTGTTCTCTGCTCCTTAAATGACGATCAACTATGGTTATTAAAATGGAATGCGCATTTTTTGGTGCAAGAAAACAGGGTTTACGAACAATACTCCTTAGTAGCCAATTCGTTTTTCAGACACATACATAAAAAATTCTTATCCAAAACAAAAATGAAAGCATTATTCTGACGTGATGTATAAATTTTATTATTTTTTTTTTTTAATATTATTTGCTACTCCTCAATGTTACAGCACTACCCGGAGCCCCTACCAACGTTAAGATTTCAGAAGTAACCGCCACTTCAGTACGTCTAACATGGCTTTACCCTGAAAATGAAGAAATTCAATATTACGTTATTCAGTATAAACCTAAATATGCAAATCAGGCATACTCTGAGATAAGTGGTGTTATCACCATGTATTATACAGTTAGAGGATTGAGTCCTTATACTGAATATGAGCTTTTTGTCATCGCTGTTAATTCAATAGGTAGAGGTCCTACTAGTACACCTGCATTAGTTACAACCGGAGAGACAGGTATGGGTAATTAATTTTTGATATTTTTTTCGTTTATAAGTCACATTTTATAAATAAATTGATATTTGTTAAAATCAATTAATAATAATAATATTAATTCAATAACAATTTTTTTTTTTTTTTTTTTTTTTTTTTTTTTTTTTTTACATTCAATCTTGAGAATTGTAACTTTGTTATTTGGTAAATTATAATTATACGTAATTCACAACTTCAGTAATTAATTTTTATATAAAAAGTTAGAGTTATCAAATAACATATAAAATATTGATAACTAAATTAACAAATCAATTTTGAAAATCGCGTGTATATCAGATATTATTAAGCCTTAAAATAGAAATTGTATTAAATTAAAAAAAATTTTAAGGTACACAAAATATTTTATTATCAATTTATCACCTATGGAAATACAATGCATTTACATGAAACACTTGTAAAGTTTTTTATAAATGCATTGTAGTCCATAAGGCAATATAGTATCAAATTTCGGAATCTGTATGCTAATATATTAGAGTGCATGCTACTTTTTAAAAAAAAACTAACAAAATAATCTTTGTTTATAGTTTAAATTATAACTTGTAATATTTCTTTAATATTAAAAAGTATAATTTTTTTCATACCATAAATTTTTTCCCGATAATTTTTTTATTCTATTTCCAACCATTTTTTTTTATCTTTTTATAACCAGCCTTACACAACAACAAATTTTTGTATAAATACATTGAAATTTTATTAACATTTTTCTGTCTTCTTGTCATTTTCATATTTCTTCACAAAAAAAAAAAAAAAAAAAAAAAAAAAAGATACATATTTTTTTTAAAGTTCCCTGTTAAACGATTTTGAATTTTGTTTCCTCCTGATTTCTTCGTATGTATTTAACATAAGACTAAAACACAATTTTCTAATGTTTCATATATGCTACTGTGACAAAACTTTTGAATGTATAACGTAAGTGAAATATATTTTTTGTATTTTGCACTATGTATATATATGCGTGTCTTTTTTGCACAGCACAAACTCTTTTTTTTTTTAGTCATAAACCCCAAACAGCACAATTTTTGTTGACCTTCCACCCGTATATTATATAATTTAATTATTCTTTTCATGCAAAGCTTTAATTTTTTTTTAGCGTGACAAGTGTATATAGTATCAATTAGTAAATTAAATATTGATATAATCAGAAAAATTGATTGATTGATTTTTTTTACAGCTGATTCTTCTTTTGGAGGTGCAAGTAAGTATTTTCATTCAATTTTTCACTTACTTTTATATTCATTAATATTTATAAATAAAATTACGAGGAAATTAATATATTATAAGAAAATTCAAACAGTTTAAGAAGTATTCCAAATTTACTTATTTACATTTGTACTTTTTGTTAGTTTTATAAAATTAATTTTATCAATGTTTTCTATGGCTTTATAAATTATTTAGAACCTGAAATTTTTTAAGAATTTTTAGTATTGCTTGGTGCAGTACATAAAATAGTTTTTATACTATACTCGACTCAAAAAACCTGAGTTACCTGCCAATCGACCTTTTACGGTATCGCGTCCCCCTTCTCCTCAAATGTGACAATAGACGATACTTTAGGCATACCCGATTTAAATCGACTGAGGTTTTTTGAGTCGAGCATATATATTTTTTTTATTTATATTTTAGGATTATTCTGATTTTTCTCTACAAAATCAAAGAACTTGTATCATATTCTTAAAATTATTATATGCGTGGACAAAAATAAATACGTAATAATTATGCTAACCCACAATTTTTCAAAGATAATTTGCGCTATACTATACGATTTCTATGTTACAATATTAGGCTGTACAGCATAACTAATTGTGTTGTTCTAATTTAGTATCATTCATGCTATAATTACATAAATGCAGCATAAATTACGTAATTTATTCTTTACACGTGCAAGTTTGTTTTTAAAAATATGATAAAATAAATTCTTGAAACTTAAATGACAAAATTTACAAGTTTTTCCTTCTCGTTACAAGTTTGTTATAATTTTTGTAATGTTTGTTATGATAGAACCTGGAACTGCTCCTCGGAACGTCCAAGTACGACCTCTCAGCTCTAGCACCATGGTTATTCAATGGGACGAACCTGAGACACCGAGTGGACAAATCACCGTAAGTATTGATTATACAATTTAAATAAATGTTAGTACAAAGTAGTGAATAATTGAATAGTAAATGGAAATAAATTATTAATAATTGTTATAACTAGTTTTTTTTTTTTTTTTTTTTTTTTTTTGCTTTTATCCGCTTCCAGCTTAATGTACTTCTGTGTACTACTGTGTACTACTCATGTGTAATTTATTAAATTAGTAGCGGATACAAGTTTAGTATAAAATATTATTAAATTGTTCGTAATTTTTTCTTCTTACTCGTTTATAAGATCGCGCGTTCAACAAATGTATCATTTAATATGAAATCGATCACTCTTTCCTTTATATATATATATATATATATATATATATATATATATATATATATATATATATATATATCATTAAAAGACTTTATTTTAATAGTGTGGTTGCATCAATGCCATTTAAGTGAGTACTAAATAACATGAGCCGGTATGGGAAAATGGCACGTAATGCCAGTTTAAAAATACTTACTTTAGTAATTTTTTTGAGATAATTGATGCTATTAACAAGTTGAATTAGGTTTTCAAGTATGCGAGAAAAATAATAATGTTAAAAAAAAAAAAAAAATTTCAAAGAAAATAGCGAAAAATCCACGTTTGTCCTATGCTAAGTAATGTTATATTCGTTGCTCAATTATGGCATCGAAGCGCATTTATTATGACGTCATGCGCACACACCCTATAATTGATATGTGAAATCATTTTAATATTGCATTTTAATTTTTGCTATTGTAATTGTATAATCATTTGAATATACAATAATAGGTGTAGTTTGTTTTCAAAACGATCTAAATCCTCTTGCTTGTAAAGTTAATATGCATTATGTTTTCCTGCACTGCAAAAGTTGACTGAAAAACAAACTAAACTAAACATAATGTTACTTTTTTTTTTTTTAGTCTTTATTTAAGCTGTTTCATTGCAATATTACGTCTTATATTCTGATTTTTTTCTCTGCGAGAAAATAGTAAGAAAAATAACGCTATGATGACTTTTTTTTTATTATTAAAATGTAATGATAAAATGATTACGTTGCAATATGTGGATGCACATGTCTCGGATTTAGGGGGGATGTAACTTGATGTTCATATGTTCCCCTTGCAGTAAAACTTTAGAGACTATATGTTTGTTGTTTTAGGGCTACAAAGTGTACTTCAGTACAAACCCCAGTTTAGCAATGGCATCATGGGAAAGTCAAATGGTAGATAACAACCAATTAACGACCATCAGTGACCTCACTCCTCATACAATATACACTATAAGAGTCCAGGCTTTTACCAGTGTTGGTCCAGGACCACTTTCTGCACCTGTCCAGGTCAAGACTCAACAAGGAGGTAAATATACCATGTCGTGTAAATTTTTTCACTTTTTACACTTTTTTTTTTAGCAACATACATATTATAATATAAATATTTACAATTTATTTACTAATTGTGATAATATATTTTACTACTCAAGAACTCGTATTAAAATTGCTATGTTATTTTTATGAAAAAATAAGCGCTAAATTTGAATGATAAAATAATATTATCATTACTGCATGTGTACAGTTATAATTTTTTTTTGAAATCTATAAATGTGTTCAATTAGTCAGGAAGTATGTGACACAACAAAACAATAGAATTGATAGCAGTTTTAAACAAATACGTAATACGTTTAATTTTTAAGCACAAACAATTAACAGAAAATTAATAATAAAAAAAAGTAATAATAATAATAATAGTAGAAATATTGAAAAACTGATTCAGTTCATTCAGTAATATAATATGAGGTTTACACACGAAAACAGATAAATACATAATAATTATGCTAGCTCCATGCAGCATATTTATATTTAACAACATAATTTATGCTATATTGTATAGAGATTATACTAAATAGAATAATAGTGAAAAGGTTCAGCATAATGACTTACATTATTACAAATCACAACATTTGTGCTCTATACAATAGTAATTATTCAGTGCAGCATAAATTATGTAATATTTATACATAATAGCATAATTTATGCTATATAGTGATTACTGATTATACTTCAAAGAAAAATAGTGATGTTAAGCATAATTACTTAATGTTATTACAAAATAGTAATATACATATTTGTGCTCTATGCAATAATAGCTATTCAGTGGCGCATAAAGGTATAGAGATCAGTGGTAAAAATATTGCGTTTTGATTGTGGCATCAATAGTAAACTAGCTCTCTGATTGGCTAATGGCAACCCACTAGCCAATCAGAGAGCTAGTTGACTATCACTATAAAAACGTGATATTTTAACCACTATCTCTACCTTAACTTACTAAATTTATTTTTGCCGTGCAGCACCTTAATAACAACATGTATGATGAGCTACGTTTTCAAAGATACAGTTTTATTAAAATTAGTGATTTGTAATTTCAATTACGTCTTGTTACGGTGCTGTGAATCTCGCATAAAGTTATATAACTAGCTTTGATCTCGTCAATATATACATAAATCTAATATAATTATATTAAAATACAAATAGTGATTAAATTGAAAACGTTTCAATAATATATCTAAATTTATCTAACGTATTAAGTAACAATACAAAATAACACACATTTACAATATAAATCAATACATTTAATTAATATATGAATTAATAATTAATCAGTGAAATTATCAAATTTAAGCATGTATCTCATCCACACATTAGCAAATAAATTTTTAAATAATTCAGAGCCTAACATTTAGAGCAATATATTCTTTTCATGTACAATTTTTTTTTACTTTAATTTAGTTTACGTTACGTTACGTTACGTTACGTTACGTTACGTTACGTTACGTTACGTTACGTTACGTTACGTTACGTTACGTTACGTTACGTTACGTTACGTTACGTTACGTTACGTTACGTTACGTTACGTCACGTCACGTCACGTCACGTCACGTTCAAATATATTACAAGAGTGCACATACTCATTACTGTTTATTTATGAATTTTTCTTCTTCTAATTTTTCCAGTTCCAAGTCAGCCAAGTAACTTACGTGCATCAGATATAGGAGAAACTTCAGTTACTTTACAATGGAGTAAACCTACTCATTCTGGAGAAAACATCGTCAGTTATGAACTCTACTGGAATGATACTTATGCCAAGGTAATGTTAGTTTTATTTTTAGTCCCTGTAAAGTATTCAACTATTTAAGTTCACAGCACGGAAAAAAGTAAATAAACAGTTACTATTTTGACGTTTTATAATAAATTTGTTAGATATTTACAAAGTTTTTAAAGATGTAAAGAGCTAACTGTTTTTCCGCTGAAGAAATAACGTTTACTGTTACTGTTCAAACTTCAATTCAATTATTGGTTTGTACTGAAGATTTACAACTATGTAGCTTAACAATTTATCACATTTATGTTTTCCGTAAATGATACCCTACAAATTCAGACATATTTAGTGGAGACATATTTTAATGATGATGAAAAAAAAATCGCCTTTGACTGATATGGTTATAAAGTTTAAACCCCAATATAGGTAATTGATTTATATATATATATATATATATATATATATATATATATATATATATATATATATATATATATATATATATATATATATATATATATATATATATATATAAATGTATATATATATATATATATATATATATATATATATATATATATATATATATATATATATATATTGCAATTGAATTGAGTTGATCTTCCGTTGAGTGCTTTGAGGGATCATACTAATATACCAAGATGTATTTAAATATATAAAATATGATATTTTAAAATAAGAATCATAAATTATGATGTCTATAAATTTAACTTTTGTGGATGCTGTGGTGAAACATAGTTCCTTTGACGACTTTTAAAAGTCAGACCACGGTAGAAATCGAACACGCAAACCCACGCAACTCAAGGCAATCCCACGTAACTCCCACTCAACTCAATCACTCTTTATACTATAAATAAAGAGCAACAATCAAAAGCACTCATCTTTTCCTGTCTTTAAATCAAATTTCTATCAAACTCACTCTGAACAATATGATTTATTTATTTTAATAAAATAAAGAAATATATTGTAAAAAATGATTATATATATTAATTTCAGGAAAAGCATCATCGTAGAATCCCAGTTCAAGAAGGTTACACTCTAACTGGACTCTACCCAAATACTCTGTATTACGTGTGGCTTGCTGCTAGATCCCAGAGAGGGGAAGGTGCTACCACAAGTCCAACACCAATACGCACCAAGCAGTATGGTACGATATCATGCCACAATAAGTCATATTATTATAACTTTAATTTTGCACAGAGTGAATCACTGGGAACAGAACAAATGAGTTTTTTTTTTTTTTTTTTTTTTTTTTTTTTTTTTGCTACAGTTAATTATAAAACTAATATTATTTGCTAACAAATTCATGTTAAAACCAGTAATTACTGTTTTTATATTTGATTTTTTTGTATGTATTTTTCGTATAAAGTCTACCAATGTATGCGGGCTTCATCTTTATTAATATTAAAATTTTTTTTTTTTTAGAATTTTTCATATGCGAGAAATATACAAATAATGGTCTTTTACAACGTGAGAATTTAATATAATATCAAGTTTTTGTTTGTTTGTTTTTTTTACATTGTAGTACTTAAGATGGTGCAATAAAGTTGGACTCACAAAGTGAAAGTGGCGTCACATAAAAAGCTTCACCTATGGAAATTAACATTTTTTTATTAACTAAATTAAGTGATTTCACAACCACTAGTGAGCCCGAGATGCGTAATATTAGCTTTAAAGTATTCATTGTTATTAATAGAAATAAGATATATTTTAAATCATTTATTCTGTTCCTAAAATAACCTGTGTGATTTGTTTTTAATATAAGAGTGAGCTTCCATATCCAAAATAACGACAAATCATTTTTATAACAGATAATATTTTTTACGCTTATTGTGCCTTTAATAAATAACAAAATTGCTGATATTTTGAGGTAAGTTATAAGTAGTTTGATAAATTTTAATGTAGTATATTTATATTTTTTTGGTAAGTAAATTTGATATTTTAAATGTAAAGCACAATTATAAATTAAGCACTTGCTCACTAATAATAATTTATAAGCACAAAATATTTTACACGTTATTTCAGCACTGCACAATAAATTTGAATAAAATATTCAAATTTATAATTGCACATCATTATTGTGCACTTTTATTTATAAGTGTGTATGCACCATGCACTTTATTTTCGCACTTCATATAACACTTTTAAAAACATTATACAAAACATGATTTTTTCTTTTAGAAGTGCAGTTTTTGGGGCATACATTTACATATACAAATTTATACACACACACACCTATACATTCTGTATTGTGTAAAATGAAGATTTTTTTATAATTAGCGATGCTTAATTTAACGTAAATTTAATTAATTCAATGTAAAATTGTCTTACAATTTAACTAAAGTTCAATAAATTTCATCAAGGTTTTATCCCATTTAGTAAGAATTTTACGTGGTGTTGTTGCGGCTAAACCACGCTTCTATTTTTAGCGTGTTTCCTTACTTTCACGCATCTACGTTTATCGCGATAGCCATAAAAACGCGTATCTACATTTATCGCGACAACAGGTAAAAACATTTCTACACCTGTTTTCCTATGTAGAAATGTTTTTACCTGTTGTCGCGATAAATGTAGATACGCGTTTTTATGGCTATCGCGATAAACGTTGATGCGTGAAAGTAAGGAAACACGCCAAAAATAGAAGCGTGGTTTAGCCGCAACAGCACCGTGCTATTGTTTTCTCTAAAATTAAAAATTCATTTTTCCGCTCTAAACTTTTACCGTTATTCAAAATAATTAACACATTTTTTTTAAAATGATCTATATCTTTTAATTTACTCTTCATTCTGTAATAAGTTTCTGATAGTCTATTCATAAAATATTCTAATACTATTACACAATTTCACTACAATAACATACTGAAAATCACATTCAACTTTCAATTTCTTTTTCAACTCTTTAATTCACCGTTCTACGACTTTAAATCTGTCCTTTCTATATTAACGAGTAAAGAAATTCAACTAACAAGCTGTTAACTATATAATGAGTTCTTCCTCTTATCCGCTTCTACTTCTTAATCTTAAATGGGTGTTACCAATGAAATATATATATATATATATATATATATATATATATATAGCCTATATATTATAATATATTATTTTTATTATTTATTTATTGGCGTTAAATACGTATATTTCATATATTTTTATATATGGCGTTGATTCGTAGTTCAAATTTCGCGGAAAAAAAGTTTTGCAGTACTCTAAATGATAGGAAATTGGTGTGATCGTGCCATTTCCTACGCTGTCTGTGATTGGCTAACTCGCTACGCCGGCAACCTCCATTGGAAGTGAATACTACCAAAAATTTCTACATTCAGTGCAGCTTGTGAGTAGACTTCTTTACTCGTCAATAAAATGATTTTTCATCGTACTTCATTTTACACTGACATAAAAAAAAAAAAAGCATACAATATGATTTTCAGTATAAGACAAAACACAAAATGTTAAGTACTTATATTGACACACAGTACCCGGGGCACCACCACAAAACATAAGTGCTGTACCTGAAGGATCAGGAGCAATCAGAGTACATTGGCAACCACCTCCTGCTGAACATCAAAATGGAAGAATATTATACTATCGTATTCAAGTTGTTGAAAATGCAAGACCAGATTCAGAAGCAGTCGTCATTACTTTAAATAGTACTGCTAAAGATTTTTTAGTTGATGAATTGAAGAAATGGACAGAATATAGAATATGGGTTCTTGCTGGAACTAGTGTAGGTGATGGACCTCCTAGTCCTCCTGTTACTGCAAGAACTGATGAAGATGGTAAGTAATATATAATAATATTTTAGTAATCATATTTATTAAGTTAATAATTATAATACAGTAAACTCATTATTAAATTGCAAGGGAATGATAATTTTAACTATAAATTTAATAAAATTATAGCAATAGAGAATAATTTTATTTCATATTTTAAAAGAGGACATTGTCCTAAATCGATTGATATATAAATTTTTGATTTTTGAGTTCATTAAATATTTTTAATTAATATGACTTTTTTGCGACTTAAAAAAATTATTAAAATTACTTAACAAACTCAAAAATAGGAAATAGCATATCTATCGATTCAAGGCGATGTCCTCTTATAGAAAATGCAATAAAATTACCCTCTAATTTTTTTAGCCTTTCTCATTTGTGATATATTTTTTTAATTATATTATGATACTATGTGAAGTGGTATTATGAATAAATTAAAGAAACTCTATGTATCATGCTATGTTACTGTTAATTGAAAGTTTACTGTGTTATATATTTATCGTTTATTTTTCAATAATATACTTAAATCAGTATTTTATAATCATAATAAATATTTACTTAATTGTTCATAAAAAAAAATAGCAAAATATAATTTTAAACAATATATAAAAGATTTTAGGAACATTTTTTTATGTTTATGTTTTTATTTTTTATAAAAAAAAAAAAGAAAAGAATAATAAACAAATACGATTTTTTAATGTGTTTGAGTTTTATTTATTTCATTATTTACTTTTCTATTATAAAGGATTTATCCATGTAGTTATAAAATTGTTATTTATTTTGACATATTTATTTACTTATTATTCAATTAATTTAGTTTGTATTACAAATTTAATCTGTTTTATAGGTCTAAAAAAAAGTTTTTGTGTTAACTTTTTATCCATAAAACAAACTGTAAATGCGTATCATTTATCTAATTAATAATCTATTTTTATCTACAGGAGCTCATCATAATAATTTTAAGCTTAAATTTAAGTACATTTAATTTAAAAGATTTTTTTCATCAGTATATTTATAAAGTTTTCAAAAGAATTTTATTTTTATTTCAAATATTATAAATTTTTGTTTAAAAAATAATTTTAAAAACAAATACAACAAACAATAAAGCACAGCATGTTCAATAATTTTTTTAAAAAATGCACCAAATGCACACGTTTTTTTGTGCACAAAATATACGCACATCATGTTGCACCAATTTTATGCAAATTTGCAATTGCACATAATGCACAGTTCAGTCAAAAAAAAAATATATATAGTAAAAGAAATCCATTTGAATACCAATTTAACACATAAAGACCATAAAAAATAAGCACCTTTTTTGCTAACATTAAAACAACCATTTTTTTGAATATATAAAAAATATTTTACACATTTTTTAAAAATATATATTTTTATTTTTACAAACAACATATTTTTTACCAATTTTTTAAAAACAATTTTTTAAAACATATCTACTTTTTCTTTTTAAATTTTGAACTAAACACAATACACATTTTTAATAACAGAAAAAAAATAGCACTTTTTTTAAAAAAAAATATTTAAATACTTTTTAATAAATATTTTTTTTTTGTATTTTGATAATGGGACTTACAAAATTTTTTCCACTTTTTTCATTCGCTGTGGTCCAAATATTTCTACAGTACGCAGTAAGTATTAAATAGTTTCAGAATATATTTTTGAAACATTTTATAGATTTTTGTTGTTTTTTGAATGTCCCGTAATTTTTATGGAATATGTAAAAAAAAAATCCTTTTTTGATAATTTTTTAAAAATATAATTCATATTTTCATATTCCATAAAAATATTTTTGTAGACGATTTTTTTCATCTCGTAGATGATATTTTTTTCTACGACATTTTTTTATTTGAATTTTGAAATCGATGTTGGAATTTTTTAGTATTTTTTTTTTACTTCGTAATAAGAGTGCGTCTTTATCATATACATCGTAAAATTTGAATTTTTACGTAAATTATTTTCTATTTAAATTAAAACTATTTTTGAAATTTTATTATATAATATATCGCTTTAGAATAATAGAAAAAGTATACCTGTATTTCTCTTGGAAAACGAACGTAAAAATAAAATGAAAAAGTTTGGTATTCAAATGATAGGTTCTTCAATAATAACAGGTAAAAATATAAGTGTTTTTTACAGTACATAATTTTGTGCTGTAAGAAAAGGACATGAAAAGAAGATATGATTTTCGTTATTTATAGTTGATTTTGCAAGAAAAGTTCAAATAATTGTTTCTTAAACGCAAAGATTTACTTTTTTTTAGCACACTGGAATTTTATTAAACCTTTTTTTTTCAACTTTACCTGTTATAATATATAAATAAACTAATATTATATTCACTTATTATATTAGATACATTATTCTTTCTTTTCCCTCAATTAAAATTCTTTGCAGTATTATAGTAAAAAAACTTACTTTTATTTGAGTTTTTCTTACAAATAAAATCTACAATGTGTGTGTGTGTTGAAAAATGCAATGAAAATTGTGGTCGTCCAAACTAAATGTTTTTAAATGTATAAAAAGTTATACCATATCATAGCAAAATAAACAGAGTAGACATTTTTTGTTTAACAGAAAAAAAAAAAGTTAGTATAAAAAAATATCCCCAAAAAATTGTCTGTTTGAATACCATTATCTGTATTTCATTAGTACTTAATGTCTACTAATTGCTATGAATATGGTTTCTCGACTTGTGTAAACTAACATGTATTTCCCCTCTCCTCCTCCTTCTCCTCTTCTCTCTCTCTCTCTCTCCTAAAACCTCACAGTGCCAGGTGACCCACAAGATGTTCGAGTGACGCCAATTAACTCCACAAGTGTCCAAGTGGACTGGAAACCTCCGTTAGATAAGGATAGAAATGGATTGATTAGAGGATATCATGTACATGTGCAAGAAATGAGAGAGGAGGTGAGATTTTTATTATTATTATTATTATTGATACAAAAAAAAAAAAAAAAACGCAGAACTTCTTGCCTCTGTACGTCACCTTAATTTTTCTTAGACTATATAAATTGAATGTAATTATTAATGTAAAAGTTTGAAATGTTAGAGCCATTTAGTAGTAAATATTCTTAGTATGATTTTTAATAAACAAAGGAAAGAGCAAAAATATTCACAATTGTTATTTTTTTTCCCCTTCAAATATTGAATTAGCTTAACACTATAGCACTTAAAAAGGCACTACATGAAAGTAAAAGCGTCGTGAATTATACATTTTTGTACTATTCAAGATTTTTCCCGTATAAATCAAAAGCAGAATTCGTTTATTCAACTTAAAATGTTTCAGGGTAAGAGCTTATTAAATGACCCAATGAGGTTTGACGTAATTGGTGGTACTATGGAGACGTTCAACGTGACTGGCCTACAACCAGATACCAAGTACTCCGTCCAGGTAGCAGCATTGACTAGAAAGGGAGATGGAGACAGAAGTGCACCTGTAATTGTAAGAACACCTGGAGGAGTTCCTAATAGACCTACTGTTAATCTCAAGTAAGTAACAATTGAATTTAATTGATTTTTCACTCTTTATGAATGGCAGCTTCAATAAAATGAAACATTTTGAAGGAAAAACGCACACGAAGACTAAAATTGTACTGTAATGCACGTGATAATTAAACAATTAAGCAATTAATATTTATTTTCTATGAAGGCTCAAAGCAATCTGATTCATATAACATTATAATTAGTTTTAGTAATATATTAAAATTGATTTTTTATTTTAAAAATCCTATTTTCTTATTTTTTGCAGAGTTCTTGAACGAGAGCCCTCCGTAACAATTGAATTGGAATGGTCAAAACCATCTCAAGCGTACGGTGAACTACAAGGATACAGAGTTAGGTATGGAGTCAAAGATCAGGAGTTCAGAGAAGAAGTGCATAAGAGTACGCAAGTTCATACTCATCGCATTGAAAACTTAGGTAAACTATTAATTCAGTAACTAGATAGTGTTTTATTTTGATTGATTGATTGATTGATTGATTGATTGATTGATTGATTGATTGATTGATTGATTGATTGATTGATTGATTGATGATTGATTGATTGATTGATTGATTGATTGATTGATTGATTGATTGATTGATTGATTGATTGATTGATTGATTGATTGATTGATTGATTGATTGATTGATTGATTGATTGATTGATTGATTGATTGATTGATTGATTGATTGATTGATTGTCTTTTTGATTCATTGATTGATTGATTAATTAATTGATTGATTGTCTTTTTGATGGATTGATTGAGTGATTGATTTATCCTCAGAACGTGGTGTCGAGTATGAGTTCCGGATTGCTGGTCAGAATCAAGTTGGATACGGACAAGAAGCAATTAAGTACTTCCTGACCCCTGAAGGACCTCCCACTGGTGCACCAGTCAATGTTACTTACCACTTCCAAACTCCAGATATCGTATCCGTTACTTGGTCACCACCATTAAGAGACAGAAGAAATGGACAAGTAACCAGATATACTGTACTGTTTCATAAGAAGACCGATAATTCTGCTGCTATTGAGAGAAATCTAACTCAAATTAAGGTATGAGTAAGAACGAAGCAGTACGTTCTATTTAAATTATCTTTGAATCACCTTTCCCTTCAATCTGCCTTTCCTATATAATCGTTACGACCATTTATTCAAAAGTATCAATTTTTAAATAAGTTTCTTCATATTTAGATCAAATTCAAAATCCAAATTATATATTTATTCAGCAACAGTTTAGTCTAAAATTACAGTGAATGTAATAAAAAGTCACAAATACTAAATGCAAAGATAAAAAATATATCATTATATACACAAAATTATTATAAAGTGATACAAATTACCACTATAATAGAAATATTGATTATACGAACATAGGTAAAATTAGGAAATCGCATGTAACAATTTGTGTCTGAATAATGTCAATAGCATGATGAATAATTCGATATCTGTATTATTAATCAAGTTGTATAAGAAATCACGTTGAACGATCTTTGACAATGATTTTTTTTATGTTATTTAAGTATATCGATTTTATTGACTCGTCCTCAATAAGGTTTAATATTAAAAATGAATTACTATTTAAAAATTTGGCTCGTAATAAAATTATATATTATTAAAAAAAAAAACTTTTTATAAATTGAAATTTTTATTTAAAACAATTTTTAAATATTTTTTAGTAGCTTAATCCTTACTTTGTTTTCACAGGCCGTATTCACAGACTTAGAGGAGCATACAGATTACGTGTTACAAGTTAGAGCACACACAAGTCAAGGTCCAGGGCCTTATAGTGAGAAGATCTTCCTTCACACGGAGAGAGATATCATTCGTGCACCAATGTCAGTCAAAGCAGTCGCCACTTCAGATTCTAGTGTGGAGGTCTGGTGGGAGGCTGTACCAAGTAGAGGCAAGGTCATTGGATATCAGGTGAGGGACCTTGCAAGGTCAAAAGTTAAGATTTTATTACGTATACACAGAGGCACAATGCCCCTTACATGTCGTCCAACTCTCTATGCTAGTTCCTCAAAAATAATAATAATAACGATAATGCAACACTATGGGTGACACCTGCGGAACCAAAAAAAAAAAAAAAAAAAAAAAAAAAACGCCATAAGCTTACATTGTAGTTTAGGTGTTGACTGAGATGGCGATAGTCTTCCTGTGGACCACAAATGTGCTCTGAGTTAGAAGACATGTAATTGATATTGAACACAAGACATAAGTTAATGACAATAATCACATAAAATAAAACATAATGCTACTAAAAAAAAAAAAAAAAAAAAAAAAAAAGGATATGTATAGCCAATAAAAAAAATTAATTTTTGTTTTTATGTACAGATATTCTACACGATGACTGCTGTTGAAGATTTAGATGAATGGCAGCAGAAATCTGTTGGGATTACCGAGTCCGCTGACCTCACGAGCTTAGAAAAGTACGCTCAATATGCTCTGGCAGTTGCAGCGAGAACTAAGTCTGTAAGTATAATAAGATAATAACAACTTTAGAAAACTTAATTGTGAAACATTGAATTGCATTATATATTATAGCATTTAAGTTACAATATATTATTTTAAATTATTAAACACAAAAATTAACCTACAAAACTGATGTTAATTTCCACCAAGACGCAATACTGGAAGAGATTGCTAAATATCTGTAAAGTATGCCCTCCGTGATTTTTGTCTTTAGTCGATATTCAATTTCAAATGTGATGCATAAGTCGACTTTTTCTGTGCTCTTCTACGAATTTTTTGTGACAATTAATCTTATTTTTGCAAGTTCCATCTCGTAATTTATAGAATAAAAATCATAACGGATGTCTTAAATAATAGCAATAATATGATATTAATAAAATTTAATAAAAACAATTATTTATTTAATACATAATATTAATTATTATTTTATAGGTTGAATATATTTTTAATTTTAAGGTAAATATTACGAATAAAAAATATGACATTCCTCAATTAACTAAAGTAACGTATTAAGTATATCAATAAAAATAAAGAGAAATATGAAAGAAACTTTGTTGTGTGTTTCAGGGTCTTGGTAGACTGTCAGAGAAGGTGACTGTAAAGGTAAAACCTGAAGATGTTCCTCTCAATCTGAGAGCTCAAGACGTTAGTACTCA
The DNA here is from genome assembly GCA_949318235.1 of Ecdyonurus torrentis. Classification (NCBI taxonomy): domain Eukaryota; kingdom Metazoa; phylum Arthropoda; class Insecta; order Ephemeroptera; family Heptageniidae; genus Ecdyonurus; species Ecdyonurus torrentis. Next base: position 12,414,012 of record OX439137.1, read on the forward strand.
CAGCATGACCCTATCGTGGTCACCTCCCATTAGACTTAATCCTATCAACTATAAGGTAAGCATCGGTAATATTAAAAATTCTCGTGGTTAATGAACTTTTGAAAAAATGAATCGTATTTATATGATAATTCATTTAATTTTTGTTATTAAAAATTTCAGTTGTTATTATACGAAAATTTGTATTTATTAAAAACTATGATTCTGTCTGATTAAGGTAGAGACAGCGGTAAAAAAAAATACCACGTTTTTATTGTAAATGTTTATTGTGTGATACTACTTTTACTATTTACTATTGTGATAGTAAACTAACTCTCTGATTGGCTAGTGGGTTGTCACTATAGCCAATCATGGCAGAGAGCTAGTTTACTATCACTGTCACAATAAAAACGCGATATTTTTACCATAGTCTCATATGCCAAAGAGCTGACAATTCATCAAAATTTCAATTACTTTCATACATAAACGTAATTCGGATAAAGACCGAACCACATTCAGGCATTTATGATGATTTAATTTATAACAACTGTTCATTTTCTCAACATATTTGTTAAACCTTATGAAATAAACAGCATAAATAAAAGAAAAACTTACTATGCATTTTTTTTTTTTTAAATTAAGATTGTTAAACAAAATTATATTAATAAAACAATATAATTAATTTCGCATATTTTATTTTGTTTCATAGATTTCATTCGACGCACAGAAAGAGTTCGTGGACTCCCAAGGAATCACTCAGATGCAAGTGGTACCTCGACGTACAATTTTATTAGAACCTAGTACCAGATCTTACACAATCAACGAGCTTTCCCCCTTCACCACTTACAATGTTAATGTCAGTGCAATTCCCTCTGACCACCAATATAGACCTCCTACTAAAATTACCGTCACCACTCAAATGGCTGGTAAGTCACATAATATTATCATAATAATATTATCTTTCACAACCAAAAGCGTTTTACTTCTTAGCTTTTTTATGAAACTTCTAGAAACACTAATGAAAATATTTTTCTCTAAAAATTTCTTACTTTTTTACGTAATTTTATCATGAAATAAAAGGCAACCAAATTAAAAAAATAACTAAATTAAAAATATAGACAAATTTAAAACAAAGAAAATAACAAACAATAAAAGAATAAAAATAGAATAATCGCAATAATCTGGAGGAATTTGAATTAACATAGATATTTCAGCCGTATTTTCAAGTGTTCTAATTTTTGAACACATTGTTAGAACACACACACACATTCAATACACATTCAGTGTATATTATTTGAATCTCACTTTCTTTCCTTTTTTAATTATTATTTTACTTAAACATTATTTATAGATCACAGAAACTCACATGTAAAGCACGTATGTTTGCAGCTCCACAACCGATGGTAAAGCCAGATTTCTATGGTGTGGTGAACGGAGAAGAGATTCAAGTTATCTTACCTCAAGCCTCGGAGGAATATGGACCAATCAGTCACTACTTCCTTGTGGTCGTTCCTGAGGATAAACCAACATTGCATAAGAACCCTGACCAGTTCCTCACTGATGAAGTAAGGCGATCAAATAAGTTTTTTTTTTTTTTTTTTTTTTTTTTTTTTTTTTTTTGCGCTGGCTGCATAGATTTTTTTCTTTTCGTGCTATAATTTTTTATTATTTATTAGATCGAAGATCTTATTATTTATACTTGTTAGATACATCTAAAAGGTTATAGTAAACTAAATGGGTTTACTTTTACGTATATATATATATATTCAGTGTGCATTTATTTTCTTCGTATATTTCTTTTATTGATATAATCGCAACTTTGAGTGGGTGAGAGATAATGTTATTCAAATAACATTACGATGTATTATTTCTACATGCCAAATAAAACACTTACAATATGTAGTTTATATTAATATGAAATGCATGTGATCTAGATGCAAAAATGTTTGTTATCGGTGGTAACGTGTCGTAAGGTCATAACCAACAAGATGCACGTGGTAAGACAGTTGTAACCACTAGTTGTCCTATGCTTTAATAATAAGGGACAGTACCATCCTTATATAAGCGACTTTTAAAAACACTATGCTACAGTTAAAAAATATGAATTAAAAAAAAAGTAATGCTGTTCGTAAACACTATTCTCTGCTCCTAAAATGACGATCAACTTTAGTTATTTAGATGAAATGCGCTTTTTTTTTTTTTTTTTTTTTTTTGTGCAAGAGAACAGGGTTTACAAACAACACTACATACTAAATACACTTTTAGATTTGTTAAACCACGTAATTCAAAGAAATCCACAAAAAGCATTAAATAACGAATGGCTATTCATAATAATTGCTGTAAAATATATATTACACATGTAATGCATTTTCTTAATCTCGTACGCTTTTTTTTTTCACAGTTGGTGGCTGCCCAGAGACTAAAACAAGAGTTCGAGAGCGCTCCGTACATTGCTGCTAAATTCCCTCAAAGAAACATCCCTTATACTTTCCACCTTGGCAACGGAGAGACTTACGAGGGTTTCACAAATCGAAAGCTACAGCGAGGTAGAAAATACAAGATTTTTGTTCGAGCTGTCGTTGATACGCCACAAAAGGTAAGAATGCTTCGTTATATTTGAGAAATTTTATTATTTATTTATGTATATTTCTTTCAAACATGGGCTTTCAATACAAATAATTTAATAATCACTCGCGTATAAATTTATTACGTAATTTATGTTTTAGCATAAAATGTACTATCATGTCATTGCATAAAAGCTTTGCAAAATAACTTTCGTTGTATATTCAATATAGTATTAATATGTATAGTTATGTTGCCGAAATCAAGCTAGCAATATTATTATTAATTATAAATATTATTGAATTCTAATTTTCAGTCTTGGAATCGATTATCGTAAATACGATAACGATACTATAACAATAACGATTTTGGGTTATCGATACGTTATAGATTAACAGTTTTATACAAGTTTTTGTTATAGATTAACAAAAATTTACGATATTATTGTCGCATCGATAACGATACCTTTTGCTTAAAAAATAAGAAAAAATTAACACAAAAATACGAAAATTTCACCAAAAATTTAAAAAGTATATACAAATGATGCGTGTAATCCTTGTAGATATAGTACAGTCATGAAGTAATAATTTAAAATATTTTATTTTGCATTAAAAATATTGCACTATAATTTATATTTATCGTCGTCGAAAAAGTATCGTTAAAGTATCGTTATTATGGGTGATATTTTAAAAGTAATGATATCGTTATAGTGTGAGGCTAGAAAATAGTATTGTTATATAAATTTGGGTATCAAACCCAAGACTGCTAATTTTTGAAGTTCTAAAATTTTCAAAATTATTATACTTCTTTGCCTTACTTTAATTAATATCAGGAACATTATATCCCACCTTCTATACCTATTTAGAAAAGCAAAATGTTTTAAGAATTGATATTAAGCTTTCTTTCCTATTATCTTAAAATAACGTATTTTTAATTACGTGTATTTTTGTTTTTAATATTGTCATAATTTAAATGATTCTATATATTTTTTCTTCAGCATTTATACACATCAAGTCCATTTTCTGAAGCTCTTGCATTAGATATGAGAGAAGTACCTCCTGGTGAACCACCAAGACGTCCCAATCCTAACGTTCCTGTGGAGAATTCTGACGTATCTGTAAACCGTAACTTGGAGGAAGCAGGATTATTATGGGTGATTGGACCTGTGATTGCAGCAATTGTACTTACCATGTGCTTACTTGCTGGTTTTGTTGTGAGGAGGTGAGATTTATTTGACATTTTGTAAGGTTTGTAAATGTACGTAGTAAAATATTATCATCGCTACATGCAAGGATTTTAAAATTGTATTATTACGAGACAGTTTTATTACAATTATTTTGTATTCGGTTATATGTTTTTTTAAATATGTTTATCTTAATATATAGATAAAGGATTAATTATAAATATCTTACTTATTTTTCAATTTCCGTGTTTATACACTCTTTCAAACTAAAAGCAGAGAGAGAGAGAGAGAGAGAGAGAGAGAGAGAGAGAGAGAGAGAGAGAGAGAGAGAGAGAGAGAGAGAGAGAGAGAGAGAGAGAGAGAGAGAGAGAGAGAGAGAGAGAGAGAGAGAGAGAGAGAAAATAGTAAAATTAAGCCCCATCAAAATTTAAGCCATATATAAAATACGCCGTGTTGCGATTTTATTTTTTCACATGTATAATACACATGCACGTATGTACACAATATAATTACACTCAAATGCGCAACTGCTTCCAGAGAGAGTTAATTGCTCGTGCAGAAGCATTATTTATCATTAATAACATAAAAATAGAGAAGAACCAATAATAATAAAAACATCATGAAAGGCCAATGAAACTTCATGTTCACATATTTGATTTATAGATTTAAAATCCTTGCTTTTAGCTTACAGAACATGAGCTATATGTATTTTTTTTTTATTATTAAATGGAACTAAAATGTATTATGAATGTTTGCTGTTATTTCATTCAATATATTTTGGGTATTGTTTTAACATATTTTATGGTGCATGCTCTTTTTTCGTAATTTGCAAATTGATCATTTCTATGCGATTTTTTAATTTGTTTTTATTAATTTTAATTTATTTGTAAAGGTTAGTTTATAATATAAGCCATAAAAATAGAGCAACAAACTTTTTAATTGAAACTTTTTCTGAAATATTTACTTGATTATACTTTTTAAATATCCAACAGTTTTATGGCTTATATGAACTAAACTTTTAGCATTTTTTGTATGGTTGTATTTATATCATAATTTGAAAGTTAGTATAAATGCAACTTGCCTGATTTTGCAATATATAATTTAAATTTAATATTGTTGTTATTGCTTATGTACTGTATGTCAAAAAAATTACATTTTAGTAAAACAAAAATTATAAAAAAAGGTATATAATTTTCAGATTAAATTTATAATATCGCATAGGAAGAACAATCTATATTTAATTAATATTATTCTTACACTTTATATTTGAATTTTTTATTAATAATTTTGGTGTATATTTACTAGCAATTCATCAATGCCTACTCGATCCTCCTCTCCCGTATAAAACAAAACAAAAAGGGGTGAGCATGTTGATCAAAAATTAAGACACACACCCTGCCCTCCAATATATATATTATTAATAAGTCGTTTTTATATTCTTTTTATTATTATTTTTGTGTTTTTTTAAAGTTATTTCAAATGGTTATATAAACTATGTTTTTTTCTTTAAAAATTATTGCTCAAGTAATGAAATAATTTAATATAAATATATATTTTTTTAGATTTGCATTTCAATATTTCTGGGACATTTACGAAGTATTAAAACTTATGACTTATAACTATACCATTTGAAATAATTGTGTAATGTTTTTATTTTTAGTGCATGATTTAATGCAATGTGTTACATGTTTTATGTTATGTACTTTATAAACAGTTTCCAGTTTTTTTGTTTGTTAATTAAAAAAACTGCGATCATTTATAATATTCATTTAATTTTAATGTGTGTTTTAAAATAAAATATTTTTTATCATCTATATTTTGAAATATTCATTTTTGAAAGCTGTTTTACAAATTAATTCGCTTATTATATGTGTTTTTCTAGTAATTATCCATAGTGCTTTTAGATTTTTTTTTTTTTTGTATGCCGCTGAACTTCATGTAATAATTTAATTACTGAATAGTTGTTATAATTATAGTTATGCTCATTTTAGCCCTCCAATTTTTAGAAATCTTTAAGTCTCCAACATAATAGATTAAACTTTTAAGCTTTTTATGCTAATTTTTAGATTAGTATATAATTTTGAAAACCCCGAGCCCAAAGTTTTAAATATATGAATAATAATAATAATAAAAAAAATTGGAGACTGATTTATAAGGAATTTTGAATGCAATGATATTTAGCAATTCATGGAGAAAAATAATGTGGGGTATAAAGATACTAACATAACGTAATAAATTAAAGATTATTTAAAAAAATATGACTTTCTTATTTAATCCAAGGCAGATATTTCTGCAAGCTTTTTTCTTCCGCTAAAACATTTACAGTTGATTTTATGTTTGTTTTTCTTCGTAGCAATATTAAAAATCTTTAAAATTTGAAAAAAATATTGGCCTTTAATTTTAAGTTTTTTAAGCCTATCTGATCCATCGAGTCTTATACCTTCATTTTGTGACACAATCTCCCTGAATTGCTTGAACTGCGACCCCCTCCCCCTAACATTACCGATAAATTCCAGACAACGCCAGCCTCGGAAAGCCCCTGACCAAACTGCAGTGACAAGACCCTTGATAGCTGCTTCTGAGCCAGGCAGCGGGGTGGCCAGCACCAGTGCTCATGCACCAAGTGATCCTGTGGAAATGCGTAGAATTCACTTTAAGACACCAGCCATGCTGGCCCACCCGCCTGTACTGTTAGCTCATTTAGCCTCGCATGTAGATAATCTCAAAGCTAATGATAATCTCAAGTTTTCACAAGAATATGAGGTAAGTCTACAGTAGATACCAAATTATTAGATATTTAAATAAAAGTATATCAAATGGAAATGTATAGTGACAAGTGTGATTGTGTTATAAATATATTGTAATTTTTATAGTCCATTATAGAAATTATGATATTTATAATGAAACTTATTTAAATAAAAATTATAAAAAATATACTTCTGATTTTTGGAGTATAATTTTTGGAGTAGAATGAATGACAAAAAACGCACAATATTTTATTAAATCTATTTTTTATTATTATTATTTATTATTATTATTATTATTATTATTTAATCTTTAGTTTTTATTTTAAGTTTTCACAATATTATGAACAGCAATTTCATTATTATAAAAGAAAATTTTATAACCTTCTTATCGTAACTAAAAAAAAAAAAAAAAAAAAAAAATGCAATGTATAATTTCTTTACAGATGGCGATGGACTTTAAAATTTCAAGTAAAAAAAAAAATGTTACATATTTCTTAATTTTTCTTAATATAAATGATATGTTTGACAGTCAATTGAGCCCGGCCAACAGTTCACATGGGACCACTCCAGTCTCGAGGTGAATAAACCCAAGAACAGATACGCTAACGTAATCGCTTACGATCATTCTCGCGTCGTACTGCAACAGATTGATAACATGCCAGGTAGCGATTATATCAATGCTAACTACTGCGATGGATATCGTAAACATAATGCTTACATCGCAACACAGGTAAACCAATAATATAGATGTTATACTTATATCATATAATGTTGTTATTTTTATTCAATGGAGCTTATTGGTTTAGCGCGCGGGGAAAGCTAAGGGTACCTTAACAAGGGTAACCTTACCTTAACGCTTATAGGAAAAAACACGTTTGTTTGGTTTTTTGTTTTGCGATTTTTGAGACAACTATTCCACCAATTACGGAGAAATTTAAGTGAGGAATACTAGACATACTTTATCGTGTTTTAAGCCATAGAAATTTTTTAAGAATTTTTTAAACCGATAACCTCCATTCAGCCTACAAAAAAATTAAATTATTTACACAGTTCAAATTAATGCATGATTATAATATTGGATATATTATAATCCAAATTTCACTTTATGTAAATAACTCGCCAACTTGACTTGTATTAATGATGACGTCACAGGGTCCTCTACAAGACACATTCGCTGAGTTCTGGCGCATGTGCTGGGAGATACGCAGTGCCTCCGTGGTAATGATGACACGACTGGAGGAACGAGCCAGGATCAAGTGTGACCAATACTGGCCCTCGCGTGGTGTGGAGACATATGGCCTCATTACTGTAGCTGCCACTGATGTTCAGGAACTGGCAACTTACTGCGTGCGCACCTTCCACCTCACCAGGGTAAGTTAAACGTCGCATTTAAATTGTTATTGTCATCGGGACTTCTCTCTCTCTCTCTCTCTCCTACTTTTTAACTATTTTTTTTACAAAGATATACATGGAAAAAATACAATGATTCAATCTATATCCTCCATAAATTGAAGAGTGAGAGAGAGAGAGAGAGAGATTTTTTTAAATTATTAAACTCCTAAAACTTAAAACTACTAGGCACGATATTTTTAGTAATGTAACATAAACTTACTGTAAAATTAATTGAAACCCAAACTATGACAGTAATATTTTATTTATGAGAAAATAGAAACGATAAAAATACAGTTATATAAATACATGGTTCGTAATATAAAACATAATGAATCTAATATTTTTGTATCAGGCTGGTACCTCTGAGCGAAGGGAGCTACGTCAATTCCAGTTCACGGCCTGGCCTGATCATGGTGTCCCTGATCATCCCTCACCCTTCCTCCAGTTCTTACGTCGTGTCAAGGCCCTCAATCCACCTGATGCTGGACCTATGATTGTGCACTGCAGGTAGGTTCATTTGCAATTATACAATATACGATAAGCATTTTCGTTTTTTTTTTTTTTTTTTTTTTTTTTTTTTTTTTTTTTTTTTTAATATGAAGAACATGCTTTCTTCTATTCAGTTAAAATTTATGTAATTTCATGTTTTAAGTCATCATAAAATTTAAGCACGACACCGAAAAGAATTTTTTTTCTTTATGATTCCTATAGTTACAATTAATATCAATTGCTTATTCAAAATTATTTTATAAATGTAAAATTTTATTAATTATTTTTTAATATCAATACATAGTATTTTCATAGGACAATATTATAAAAAAAATATATCGCAGCGTAGAAATTTGAATTATTTATTGAAAATTAACACTTGCATAAATAAGTACAAGTACAATTATTTATTTAAAATATTCTTGTGTTTTTTCAGTGCTGGAGTTGGTCGTACTGGATGTTTCGTTGTGATTGATTCAATGTTGGAGAGAATGAAACATGAAAAATCAACTGACATATACGGTCACGTGACGTGTCTAAGAGCTCAGAGAAATTACATGGTCCAGGTAAACTATGTGTACTACTCCATTATAGTTCAATTACTAACCATTTATTTAACTAGTCTTTCTTCACTTAATGTTACTAAAATTACATGCATTAAAACCTTTAATGAATTAAAAATTCATACTTTATCAACACGCTAGTTTTATTGATGGGTATAATGGCTTCCATTTGTGTTCAAAATATTGTACATATTTGTAAAAATATTGTACATATGTATGTTCAAAATATTGTCATGTACATAAAATATAGTACATAAAAAAGCTTGATATATATGCTTGTATTTGTTGCAAAGCTGGACTTTTAACGTTCACCTTAAAAGTAGTAGAAAATTAACTAAAAAAAAAGAAAAAAACAAACAGTCATCACACAGATCATTACAGTCACGTCATTACGGCTTATAAACATCATTACTTAAAAAATTAAACTCTTTGAAAATAAATTATATTAAAAATTGCAATGTTTTAAATAATTTCTACCTATTACACCAGAAAGTAGAGACTAAAAAGTTAACTTAACTTTTCTTTTTAAAGCAAAAGAAATAATAATCTGCTGTTAAGGCCTTATAGTATACAATACAAAATAGTAATGTATAGTAAACGCCAAAAAACCAAGCATTATGCAATCTGAACGCAAATCTATGTTTTACAACATTTTTATTTTCTTGTGCGATAATGATTTCAGTTTACAAAATTTTAAGTCACTACAATTATATTTTACTCCATATGAAATGTGTGAATCATCATTTATATTCATTTTGTCATGTTACAGACGGAGGACCAGTATATTTTCATCCATGACTCGTTACTCGAAGCCTATACTTGTGGAAACACGGAGGTCCCTGCTCGTAGTCTGCACAATCACCTCAATCAACTGATGCAAACTGACGGACTTGACACAGCAACTGGCATGGAACTGGAGTTCAAGGTATATCAAGTTCTTTTACGTTAAGAAATCTCGTGTTTTTTTTTTTTTTTGTTTTTTTGGGTTTTTTTTTTTTTTTTTTTTTTTTGTTTTGTTTTGTTGTTTTTTCCTTGTTATCTTTTTACTTATTTTCAACGTCTTTGTATTAATATTTTTGTTATTATCATTATTTTACTTATTGAAACAGTTTTTAGAATTCCCTGGGAAATTTTATAGTATGCGCGCCTTGAATTTGAATGTTATGCAACCAGTTGGTCAAATGTGCTCTACTGGGTGCATACTTTACAGGGGCTCATAGACTTCGCAAATTTAGCGTAATTTTTTGGATATCATTATATTCCAGGTATATTGTAGTATTTTTGTTTGGAGGGAGGGAGGGGGGATTTAATTAATACAAATTAATTATTATATTATTATTATTTGAACTAAATTATTTCAACAAATTAATATAAAAATAATCATATTAAAGTAACAACTGTGAATTAAATGAGTGTAGATTTTTAAGTTTTAATGCTTTCTGTAGGTAATATTAAAACAAAAGTACCTAACAATTTTGTTTTCTTTGTTTCAGAAATTGAACAGTGTACACGCTGACTCTAGCAGATTTGTCAGTGCTAATTTACCTTGTAACAAACCTAAAAATCGATTAGTTCATATTCTACCTTATGAAGCTAGTCGAGTATGTCTTCAACCAATCAGAGGCATGGAAGGTTCAGATTATATCAATGCTAGTTTCATTGATGGTTATAAATATAGAGGAGCATACATAGCAACTCAAGGACCTTTAGCACATACGGCTGAAGATATGTGGAGAATGCTTTGGGAACATAACTCTACTATCTTAGTTATGTTAACTAAACTTAAAGAGCTAGGCAGGGTAAGTAATCTATTTAAAAAATATGACGTCACGCGCAAAAAGCAGTAATGAAATATATTTAGAATTGAGAAAGAAGAGTAATCATGCTTAATTTTTTTTGTATAAGGGTATATATGCGTATGACTTCATATTTAATGCGCTTGAACACCATACTAGAGTAATAAATAACATTGCTCAGCATAGAGCAAACTTCATTTTTGACTATTTTCTTTGAAAAATCGGTTAATTTTTTATTATTATTATTTTTCTCACATACTTGAGATACAAATTCAGCCTATTGTATTAACAGCATTATACTCTCAAAATATTGCTTAGTATTTTTAAACTGACAAAATGAGTTATTTTTCTATGCTGTCCATGTTATTGAGTGATCTATCATAGCGTCGACTTTAACATAAATGCATAGACCCAGTATTTTATCTTAATAATTTGATTTTTTTTTTATTCAAAAATCGTATGATAAGTAAGCCTTCGTGTGTGTCCGTTTTTTCTTCTTTCTTCTTTCTTTCTTTCTTTCTTTCTTTCTTTCCTTTCTTTCTTTCTTTCTTTTCTTTCTTTTCTTTCTTTCTTTCTTTCTTTTTCTTTCTTTCTTTCTTTCTTTCTTTCTTTCTTTCTTTCTTTTTCTTTCTTTCTTCTTTCTTTCTTTCTTTCTCTTCTTTCTTTCTTCTCTTTCTTTCTTTCTTTCTTTTCTTTCTTTCTTTCTTTCTTTCTTTCTTTCTTTCTTTCTTTCTTTCTTTCTTTCTTTCTTTCTTTCTTTCTTTCTTTCTTTCTTTCTTCTTCTTTTCTTTCTTTCTTTCTTTCTTTCTTTCTTTCTTTCTTTCTTTCTTTCTTTTCTTTCTTTCTTTCTCTTTCTTTCTTTCTTTCTTCTTTCTTTCTTTCTTTCTTTCTTTCTTTCTTTCTTTCTTTCTTTCTTTCTTTCTTTCCTTTCTTTCTTTCTTTTCTTTTCTTTCTTCTTTCTTTCTTTCTTTCTTTCTTTCTTTCTTTCTTTCTTTCTTTCTTTCTTTCTTTCTTTCTTTCTTTCTTTCTTTCTTTCTTTCTTTCTTTCTTTCTTTCTTTCTTTCTTTCTTTCTTTCTTTCTTTCTTTCTTTTCTTTCTTTCTTTTCTTTTTTCTTTTTTTTT